>CAUYQG010289451.1:0-10250 GCA_963574415.1 Tarsius wallacei
TTAGTGTTGTACTTCAAGAAACTAGAAAAACAAGAGTAAACTAGCTCAGAATAGCAGAAGGATCGCCTGAGCTCAGCAGGTTGAGGCTGCAGTGACCATGAGGGTGTCATTGCACTCCAGCCTGAGCGACAGAGTAAGACCCCTAACTCAAAAAAACCCCAAAAAACAAAAAACTGAAAAATAGTTCTAGACTAAAGAGACTAAAGAGAAGCAACCACTGACACAACATGAAGTCCTGGATCAAGACGAAACTGTTATCACTCAGTACAGAAGGTATGTGTGGGACCCACTGGGACATGTGAATAAGGTCTGTGGATTAGCTAACCGTTGTGCGTCTTTGTAAAAATTCCTGACTTTGGTTATTGCTTTTAGACAATAGGCACCGGTTTGGGGAGGTAAAAGAGTTACTGTAAAGATTTCATCACTGGGGGAGACAACATGAGAAAGCAAGGGTGGCAAGGTCGGGTGGTAGGTGCAGGAGTTCTCTTTGGACTACCCTTTGTGTGTCCTGGCATACACAGGCTGTCCCAGGAGAAGCACAGCACCTGGTGCATGGGGCCTCGCACCGACTGGTACGTGGATTCTCATGCCAACTAGTGAGTGGAGTCGCACTTGAGTCTCTGCCTTCCATCCCCACCCCCTCCTGATTTCTTCCTTCCCTTTGAACTGTTTTTGATGTCTTCATACTTTCCTGCAAGTGACATCTCGTCCAAATAAAGTCTAAAGATAGGGAATGGAAGGAAAGGAAGAGGCAGTGAGTACAGACAACTTCTTGAGTTTTGCTGTAGTAGAACTGAGGATGGGGGTAGGTGCAGGGCAGGTGGGGTCAAGAGGAGTTACTTACATGCATAAATAGTAGTGTGTGTGTGTGTGTGTGTGTGTGTGTGTGTATGTGTGTGTTTAGTCGGAGTCTCATTCTGTCACCTAGGCTGAAGTGCAGTGGCACACTCTCAGTCTCTGTGGCCTCGGCCTGCTGGACTCAGGTGATCCTTCTGCCTCAATCTTCCAAGTAGCTGGAGCTACAAGCACATGCTACCACACCTGGCTAATTTATTTAGTGTAGAGACTAGGTCTCAGCAAGTTGCCCGGGCTGGTCTTGAATCCCTGGCCTCAAGCAATCCTCTTGCCTCGGCCTCCTAAAGAGCTGGGATTACAGTCTTGAGCCACCATGCCTGACCAGTAGTGCATTTTTATGCTGATGAGAGGGACTCAATAGACAGGAAAACAATTGATAAGAGAGAGAGACCAGGAGGGAGGGGAAGAGATGGAGGGAGGGAGGAGGGAGGGAGGGATGGGGAGAGAGAGACACAGACACTAGAATAGTGTCCCCGAAGAGGGAGCAGTGGGATCTAGTATACAAGTGGGGCTTTGACCTTGGGGTACAGATGGGTCATCGATGGTCAGAGAAGGAAGGGCGGAGTATCTGAAGAAGAGAGCAGTGGATAGGTAGCTGTGTAGTGGAGGCTTGTGGAAATTCTCCCTCCCTCCCTTCCTCTCTCTCTCCACTCCTCCTTCCTCCTTCCTCCTTCCTCTTCTTCTGGAGTTTCACTCTGTCGCCCAGGCTGGAGTGCATGGCACACTCACAGCCACCCCAGCATTGACCTGCTGGGCTCTGGTGATCCTTCCGCCTCAGCCTTCTAAGTGGCCAGAACTAGAGGCGTGTGCTACCACACCTGGCTAATTTTTCTATTTATTGTAGAGATGAGGTCTCCCTAAGTCATCCGGGCTGGTCTCGAACCCATGGGCTCAGGCAATCCACTTGCCTCAGCCTCCCAAAGTGCTGGGATTACAGGCTGAGCCACCGAACCTGGCCCCTCTTCTTCTTCTAGTAATCAAAAGAAAGCTGGAGTAGGAAAGGCTTTCTGATTGCTACCGTTTTCCCTGTGAAATAGGAAGCAATTTCCTCAACGGAGTGAGAATGGGAAAGGTGATGGAGGTTTGAGGAGAAAGTAGGAAGGAACTCCTTGGGGAAAATGAATGGATCAAGCGAACCCTAGTGTGACTGTCAGGCAGGACCGAAGACCCCTTGAGGCTACCACTGTGTAAGGAAAGTGACACCCATCTGCGTGGTAGTGTGCTTTTATCCAGCTACATTTCACTGCAGGGTTGGCATCAGCAAATGGGTGCTTAGCCAGAGGGGCCAGGGGAGTCCTGGGAGTATTCAGTATGGTGGGATAATGACACACCATGGGCTTCAACTCTCCAAGGAGGGAAGTGAGGATGAGGGGACACCAAGGTTCGGAGGTTTAGTGACTTCCCAAGCTTGCACAGCTGTCAGTGAGTGAACTGAGCCAGGAGTCTAGGTAGTGTGGCTCAAAGCTCCTCTCACAGCCTGGCACAAGCAGGTTGGCCCCAGCAGGTGGTAGGGTACCTGGTGCACGTGCCTCATCGAGAGTCTCCCTGCGTTCCATCTCCCTCTCCACCCCAAATGCTTCAGTCCCTTCAAACAGTCTTTGGTGTCTTCACTCATGGCAGAGAAGGGGAACCAAACCTCTCTTTGCGCGGCCGTTCCTTCTTGTTGCAGTCTGGCATTCAGCAGTTCTATCCTGAGCACCTACTCTGGACAGGCAGGTTTCCAGGTTTCCAGCACACATGGGGAAACAAGTCAGCATTCCTGGCTGGTAGAGCTCAGCGGAAGTGGGGAGAAGATAAGCTGGCCAGTCTATCAGTGCAGAATGAGATTACTGCTCCGAGAGATGAGTGGGTGGGGCATGAAAATGTCCTGAGGGAAAGCTGAGCTCCCAGAGGGAGGGAGGAGAGTTGCCTGGGAAGGCAGGAGGGGGTGGCGTCAGGTGGCCCAAGGAGGAGGAACAACATGGGCAAAGGTCCTAAGATAGGAACATGCCTGGGGCATTGGAAGCACATCAAGGAGGGCAGCTTGGCTCACACACACTCAGGGAGGGAGGGGAGAGGAAGGACACTGTGGGAAAGAGAAGGGAGAGGTGGCAGTATCCTGCACTCCATGGAAGAGAGTTTGGCCAGCTTGGCATGGTGGCTCACACCTGCAATCCCAGCACTTTGGGAGGCAGAGGTGAGAGGATTGCCTGAGTCCAGGCATTCGAGACCAGCCTGGACAACTTGGTGAGATTTGATCTCTATAATAAATCAAAAAATTAGCCGGGTGTGGGGGCATGTGACTGTAGTTCCAGCTACATGAAAGCCTGAGGCTGAAGGATTGCCTGAGCCCATCAGATCAAGGCTGCAGTGGCTGTAAGCATGCCACTACACTCCAGCCTGGCCAACAGAGTGAGACTCCAACTAAAAAAAAAAAGAGAGTTTTTTTTGGGGAGCCATGGAAGGTTAAACAGGGGAGTGACTTAATATGATTTTACATGTATGAGCGATCTCTGGCTGCAGGGCAGGAAACATGGAGAATGGGAGGCAGGTGGGCAGGTGATAGGTGATGGCGGCATGGATGAGGATGGAGCAGTGGGATAGAGAGGAGTGGATTGATTTGGGACTGGTTTCAGAGCTGGAGTCCACCACAGGGAAACTGAGGCCCAGACAGTCCTGGGGACCAAGGACCACCCTCCAGCTCTCCCAGCGCACTGTGAGTTCACATGCAGGTGGTTGGATTCAGGGGTGGGTGGCCAGGGCAGGAGGTCTCTGATTTTTGCCTGGTGGACTTTGAAGGAGCCACAGGTTTCATGCTGGGCAAATGAAGCCTGTCCTCGGAGGATCACCCACATAACCCTGGCAGATGCCTACCCCCCTACCCCTGCCTGAGCCAGAGTTCCCACACTGGTAACCCAAGATGGACCCACAGCACTTTGGTGACATCACTCCCATTTCATAGATATGATAACTGAGCCTCAGTGGGGGGGGAATGACTGTCCCAGAGTCACACAGGAGGAAATGACACAGCCAGAATCTGCGCTCTTGATCTCTCTGCTCCACTCTGTGCCTCCCTTCTCTTTCCTGGGTTCTTCAGTCCTTGGGATGCTCAAGTCCAGGGCTGGGTAGTGCAGTGGTTAGGAGCATGCACTGCTCGGATGCAATTTCCAGCCCCACAGAGGGGATTTATTCTGTACAAACCTCAGTTTCTTCCTCTGAAAAATGGGGGCAACAGCACACACCTTGCAACCACCTGACAGGGGAACTGTAAGATGTAAGGATTTGTGCATGTAAGTCTTTGATGGTGCCTTTGGCAGGGCTGGCACCCCCAGGGTTTGCTGCTGCTGTGAGGACCATACCGTGTGACTGTGGGGTGGAACCCTGTGGCCCCAATGCTCCGTTTAATAGTAGTTGCAATGCTTCCTTACTTTTCTAATATGAAACTCATAAATAACAACCTATGCGCACACATAATTTAAACATAAATAGTATCCCAACTGTAATTTATTTATTTATTTTTGAGTGGTAGTCTCACTTTGTCGTCCAGGCTGGAGTGCAGTGGCACACTCACGGCCACCGAGGCATCGACCTGCTGGGCTCAGGTGATCCTTCCGCCTCAGCCTTCCAAGTAGCTGGAACTACAGGCATGCGCTACCACGCCCCGCTAATTTTTGATTATTGTAGAGATGTGGTCTCGCCAACTTGCCCAGGCGGGTCTCGAACCTGCAGGCTCAGGCAATCCACTCACCTCAGCCTCCCAAGGCGCGGGATTACAGGCTGAGCCACCGAGCCCGGCTATACACCTGGCTGTTTTTTTTTTTTTTTTTAAATTTTTATTGTAGAGATGCAGTCTCACCAAGTTGCCACAGCTGGTCTCAAATCTTGGACTCAGGCAATCCTCTCACCTTGGCCTCTCAAAGTGCTGGGATTATAGGCGGGAGCCACTGCACCTGGCCCTAATTGTAATTTAAAAGAAAATAAGATGAATTTAGAATACATTAATATGTAAATGTCCCAGCACGATGCGTAGAAAACACCACAGAGTGGCTGGAGTGTATGGCTCTGGGTAGAATCCTCGAGAATCTGCAGGCTGAACTACCAGTGCAGTGCCGGCAAATATAGCACCATGGCCGCGTGGCTGTGACAGTATAAAGTGGGAGCAGTTCTAGCGAAGTTCTGAACCAAACGCAATCCACTCTGTTCCCGGTTTCTATAGCCTGAAAGCTTACGTCACCCCCAAACTGATATGTCAAAACCTAATCCCAGTGTGATGGTATTAGCAAGTGGGGCCTTTGGGAGGCAGTCAGGTCATGAGGGCAGCCCCTCATGAATGGGATTAGTGTCCTCATAAAAGAGGCCCCAGAGAGCTCTCCTGCCCTTCCCACCATGTGAGAACACAGGGAGAAGCCATCTATGAACCAGGAGGCGGGCCGTGACCAGACGCCAGCTCCGGGATGGATCTTGGACTTCCCAACCTCCAGACGGTGAGAAGTACTTTCCTGTTGTTTATAAGCCACCAGTCTGTGATAATTTGTTACAGCAGCCCAAAGTAAGACATCAATTGATGTGGAAGTTACTTTCCTGGCAGAGACATTGTATGTTAAAACTAAGTAAACACACATTGTGCTGGAAAACAGCAATATTATAGAAACAGTGAAAAGATCAGTGGTTGCCAGGGGTTGGGGAGGAGGGGCTGAATCAGCAGAGCGTGGGACATTCTTAGGGCAGTGAAACTCCTTGTCTGAACCTGGAAATATGCATTTGTCAAAACCCATAGCACAGTACAACCCAAAGAGTGGACCCTAAGGTAAACTGTGGATTTGGGTTAAAAACAATGTATCCGGCCAGGTTTGATGGCTCAGCCTGTAATTCCGGCCTTTTGAGAAGCTGAGGCGAGTGGATTGCCTGAGTCCGCGGGTTCGAGACCCACCCGGGCACGTTGGTGAGACCTCGTCTCTACAATAAATAAAAAATTAGCCGGGCGTGGTAGCGCGCGCCTGTAGTTCCAGATGCTTGGAAGGCTGAGGCAGAAGGATCGCCGGAGCCCAGCAGGTCGAGGCTGCGGTGGCCGGGAGCGGCCTCTGCACTCCAGTCTGGGTGACAAGAGTGAGACTCCAACTCAAAAAAAAAAAAAGTACATAAATAAAAATAAAAACAATGTATCAACATTGACCCATCAATTGTAGCAAATGTACCACACTCATGCAGAATGTTCACAACAAGAGAAACTATTGGGGAGACAGAGTGTAAGGGAACTCTGTAATTTCTGTGCAATTGTTTTGCAAGTCTAAAATTTAAAGTCTCTAAAAAATGAAGTTGGCTGGGCTTGGCGGCTCAGCCTGTAATCCCAGCACTTTGGGAAGCCGAGGTGAGTGAATTGCCTGAGCCCATGGGTTGGAGATCAGCCCGGGCAACTTGGCAAGACCTCGTCTCTACAATAAATCAAAAATTAGCTGGGCGTGGTAGTGTGCGCCTGTAGTTACAGCTACTTAGAAGGCTGAGGCGGAAGGATTGCCAGAGTCCAGCAGGTTGATGCTGAAGCGGCCATGAGCATGCCACTGCACTCCGGCCTGGGTGAGAGAGTGAGACTCCAACTAAAATAAATAAATAAATAAATAAATAAATAAATAAATAAATAATCTAGTAAAAATTAAAAACAAAAACCCAGACCAGATGTGGCGGCTCACGCCTATAATCCCAGCACTTTGGGAGGCTGAGGTGAGAAGACTGCCTGAGACCAGCCTGGGCAACTTGGTGAGACCTTATCTCTACTATAAATCAAAAAATCAGCTGGGTGTGGTGGTACACACCTGTGGTTCCAGCTACCTGGAAGGCTGAGGTGGAAGGATTGCCTGAACCCAGCAAGTCAATGTTGCCGTGACCCTGATCATGCCACTGCACTCTAGCCTGGGTGACAGTGAGACTCTGACTTAAAAAAAATGAAAATCCCTGCATATTATGTTTACATGTATGTAAGAGAGAATTTGGCCCAAGGCTCAGATGACTGGACATGGGGTTTTTACCTGTGCTAATTGCTAAGGGGGAGCGGGACACTGACACTCCCGGGGCGTTGCCTCCCCAGGGGATCTCTGAGCTGAATTTTAGCCCTCTCCCCTGGAGAGCCCACAGCTGTGACTCCCTGAACTCGGGTGGTGGAGACATGCTGACCTGACTGAAAAGTCTCACTAGCGGGTGCTGTGGTGCGTACCTGAAGTCCAAGCTACTCAGGAGGCTGAGGCAGGAGGATTGCTTGAGCCCAGGAGTTTGAGACCAGCATGGGCAACACAGCAAGACCCCATCTCTAAAAATAAAAAAAAGTCTTCTCATCCTCAGGGACCTTAGGGTGCCACAGCGGACATGGCTAATACTTCGAGAAATCCCGTTTCAAATCCAAATCCCAGCCACTCATTCATTGTGTGCCCTTGAGTGAGTCAGTGACTTTGCAGAGCCTCAGTTTCTCCAACAGTGGGAGAAAGGGTGATAATATCTGCTTCATGGAGTATATGCATTCATTCAGCGAATATTTATTGAGCATCTACTGTTTGTACTGGGGGACAGACAGAAATCAAACAAATATATAAGAAAATGTCGACGGGGCGCAGTGGTTCATGCCAATAATCCCAGCACTTTGGGAAGCCGAGGTGAGAGGATTGCCTGAGCCTGCGGGTTTGAGACCAGCCCGGGCAACTTGGTGAAACCTCATCTCTACAATAAACAAAAAATTAGCCAGGCATGGTGGTGCATGCCTGTGGTTCCAGCTACTTGGAAAGAGCACTTGAGCCCAGCGGGTCGAGGCTGCAGTGGCCTTGAGCGTGCCACTGCTCTTCAACCTGGGCAGCAGAGTGAGACTCCAACTAAAAAAATAAAAAATAAAGAAAGAAAATGTCAGCAATGAAGACAAAAAAGTTGAGTTTATAAATGGAAAGGGGGTGGGACCAGGGTGTCTTGGTGAGTGCAGCCACGGAAGTCTTCCCAGAGGAGGCATCATTTGAAAAGGGCTGGGAATGAAGTGAAGTGAGATATGAATGTATCGGGGAAGGAGCAACAGCCAATGCCAAAACCGTGAGGTGAGAATGTGCTTGGAGTGTCTGAAATAGTGAAGAGGCCAGTGTGTGAAGGCAAGAGGATTTGAGGACAGGGCCTGAGAAGCCAGCTTGTGGAAGGAACTGGGGTTTGATCCCAAGAACTGCGGGGAGAAAACTTGAAGAGTCATTCACTGGGGAAGCCTCCCCATGCTATGTCCTTGCAAGTGAGAAAAGGAGACGAACACACTCAAAATCAGCCCAGCTGCCAGGACAGTGTCTGGGATGCCTGGAGCAGATACTTTGGCGTCAGTGTTGGTGGCGGAAGCGTCTGCTGTGTTGTAGTTCCCAAGGTACACCACCAGATGGAGACTTGAGGTCATGCTTCTAACTTGTGAGTGCTTGATTCCTGGAGGTTTGTTAAAACACAGATCGAGGCTGGGCACGGTGGCTCACGTCTGTAATCTCAGAATTTTGAGACTGAGGTGAGGATTGCCTGTGCCCACAGGTTCGAGACCAGCCTGGGCAACTTGGCAAGACCTCATCTCTACAGTAAATCAAAAAATTATCTGGGCGTGATGGCACATGCCTGTAGTCTCATCTACTTGGAAGGCTGAGGCAGAAGGATCGTCTGAGCCCAGCAGGTCTAGGCTGCGGTGGCCGTAAGCATGCCACTGCACTCCAGCCTGGACGACAGAGTGAGACTCCAACTCAAATGCAAAAGCAAAACATAGTTTGCTGGGCTCCACTTCTAGAGTGTCTGATCTGAAGGCCCAAGGTGGGGCCCAAGAATCTGCATTTTCTTGCTTCTTTCTTGCGTTCCCACCTTCTTTTTTGAGTCAGGGGTCTCACTCTTTCACCCAATCTGGAGTGCAGTGGCAGGATCTCAGTTCACCCCAGCTTTGGCCTCCTAGATTCAGCTGGGGCTACAGGCACAAGCCACCATACCGGCTAATTTTTTATTTTTTTGTAGAGACAAAGTTTCATTATGTTGCCCAGGCAGGTCTTGAACTCCTGTGTTCAAGCAGTCCACCTGCCTTGGCCTCCCAAAGTGCTTGGATTACAGGCATGAGCCACCAGGTCCAGCAGAATCTGCATTTCTAACAAGATTTGGGTGGTGCTGATGTTGGTTCAGGGACTTGACTTTGAGAAGCCCCGATTGGAGTCCTGGTGTTGAAACCAGGGCCACCTCCTCCCTTTCACTGTAATGCAGGTATGTGAGCACGATGCTCCACACTTACAACAAAATTCAGGTCTCTTGCTGGGTTCTCTGATCCCTTGCCACAATACAGGTCCCTTACCTCATCACCTGCCACTCTCTAAACAACGGCCACAGGATTTCTCGCTGCTCCCTGAAGCCTTTGCACATGCTATATCTCCCACTTGGATGACTTTTCCCCACCTTTTCCATGGGCTGGCATTCTCCCTCCTCAGGCCTCAACTTAAGCCTCCTCTCCAGGAGATTTTCCTAGCCACCCTCTCTAAAGCGGGCGGCCCTGCTCCTGCTCCCTTTCCTCTGTGGTGTTTGTGGAGATTTGTAATTGTTTAGTCTCTATCTTGGTTATCTGGCTGTTTCCTGTCTAGATTCCAGGTCCCTGAGGGCAGGGGCCCAGTCTGTCTTGATTTCTGCTTCCCAAGTGCCAGGACAGTGCCTGGCATTAAGTAGGTTCCCTGGAAATCATTGTTGAATACATGAAACTAGAGATCTGGTCGGGCTCTCCCCGATCCATGGGGAGTCGGTGAGGACTCCATGTGAAGGCACTGAATGGCTTGTGTGACGTGCATCATCACCCCGCCCTGGTCCCAGCTTGGGTGCTGAGAATGTTCTAGAGGGAAATAAAGACAAGACCTTGTCTGCAAATGGTCGACAGTCTCGTGCGTGTCCCTGGCACAGTCCACCTTGTAGATTTGGTAGTGTAGAGGCTGCTGGGACATCCTCAGAGTTCTGGATGTGGTGGCAGAGACACTGTCCAAATAACACACCAAGGGGCATTCATCGCTTTGGTATAAATGCTGTCTACCTCCATCGGTGCATTGCAGCCCCATGTCAAGAAAACATTGTTGGCTGGGTGCTGTGGCTCAAGCCTGTAATCCCAGCACTTTGGGAGGCCAAGGTGAGAGGATTGCCTGAGCCCGTGGATTCAAGAACAGCCTGGGCAACTTGGTGAGACCTCATCTCTACAATAAATCAAAAAATTCACCGGGACTGGGCTCGGTGGCTCAGCCTGTAATCCCAGCACTTTGGGAGGCTGAGGCAAGTGGATTGCCTGAGCCCGCGGGTTTGAGACCAGCCTGGGCAAATTGGCAAGACCTCGTCTCTACAATAAGTCAAAAAAAATTAGCCGGGCGTGGTAGTGCATGCCAGTAGTTTCAGCTACTTGGAAGGCTAAGGTG
>CAUYQG010289457.1:0-12638 GCA_963574415.1 Tarsius wallacei
CGCCTGTAGTTCCAGCTACTTGGAAGGCTGAGGCAGAAGGATCGCTGGAGCCCAGCAGGTTGAGGCTGCGGTGGCCGGGAGCGGCCACTGCACTCCAGTCTGGGCGACAGAGTGAGACTCCAACTCAAAAAAAAAAAAAAATATGAGGGGACCCGCCCCCAAACCAGAATTATCTTTTAGAGGGGGGGCCCTTGTAGTGTTAAGATCCCACAAAATCCATCAGCTGCTATCCCTCGCTGCCAATTAAAACAGAGAGGCAGCCGGGCTCAGTGGCTCAGCCTGTAATCCCACACCTTTGGGAGGCTGAGGTGAGTGGATTGCCTGAGCCCGTGGGTTCGAGACTCACCTGGGCAACTTGGAGAGACCTCATCTCTACAATAAATCAAAAAATTACCCGGGCATGGTAGCACGCACCTGTAGTTCCAGCTACTTGGAAGGCTGAGGCAGAAGGATCACCGGAGCCCAGCAGGTCAAGGCTGCGGTGGCCGGGAGCGGCCATTGCATACCAGTCTGGGCGACAGTGAGACTCCAACTCAAAAATAAATAAATAAATAAATAAATAAAAATAAAACAGAGAGGCAAGGATGAGGTGAAAGGATGGACTGAGCTCAGTAGGTTGAGACTGTGGTGGCCGTGAGTGTGCCACTGCACTCCAGCCTGGGCGACAGAGTGAGACTCCAACTCAAAAAAATTAAAAAGAGGGGCAGAGACTGGGAGAAAAGGGAGTGTTTAATTTTTATAACCAGTCTATAGGGAGACATGTAGGCATCATTGCCAAAAACCTGCTCCCAGCAACACAAATTCGTTCCGCTATTTATACCCCAAATTCAAGCTCCTCACCCACCCTGAGTTTGAAGCCTATGTGCAGCTTTAGCGTGGCTCAAGATTTACATGAATAGTTTTTGATACATGACCACTCACATGACACAAAGTCTCCTGGTCATGCTACCATTTTAGATAACATTTTGGAATTTACAATATGTTCTTTTACAGGTTTTTTTTTAGAGGAAGGGGCAGACATTTGCAACATTTGGAAGGAAGAGAAAGTCACATCTAAAATGATAGCTTTAACTTGTTTTAAAACATAGCTGTAACAATCTCCTATTCCCAGAGCCCTGACCTATAACATTCTGATGTCCTTGTATTCACAGACGGGGGAGAGGTGGACAGTGCCCACTCCGGGCTTTCAGGCACACTCCTGTGGGCCTTGGGCCACTTTCCTAATCATTAGGGGGTTTGGCTTGCTGGATGCTTCTTCAGCACCAGTAATGACTTCCTAGATAACTGGCCCATCGGGCAAGGCTGAGTTAGGAGGGAGGGTTAAGGGCAGTGGTTGCAGGGAGGACTTGCACACTAAATTCAAGCGACTCAGTGACTCAGCCTGTAATCCCAGCACTTTGGGAGGCAGAGGTGAGTGGATTGCCTGAGCCCGCAGGTTTGAGAACAGCCCGGGCAACTTGGCAAGGCCTTGTATCTACAATAAATAAAATAATAGCCGGGCATGGTAGGATGTACCTGTAGTTATGGCTCCTTGGAAGGCTGAGGTGGAAGGATCACCAGAGCCCAGGAGGTCGACACTGGAGTGGCTGTGAGTATGTCACTGCACACCAGCCTGGGTGACGAAGTGAGATTCCAACTCAAAAAAAAAAAAAAAATTCAGCAACTTTGGACAACCCCCTCAGGTCCCTCCCACTATGGACATTTTTCTGTCCTCTCACTAAGTCCTGGTTTCTCAAAAATAAATAAATAAATAAATTTAAGCATTTTTTTACATTCAGCCTGACTGAATTCCAAAAGAATACAAGTTTTAGGTCTTTTCTAAATGACTATTCTAATATAACCAGAATGGCCTCTTTTCAGCGTGCAACAATAATACACTTGGAATTCCTTCCTCCAGGTCAAACAGTCAACCAAAGTTTTTATCTGGAAGCTTGGAGAAGGTTGCCACAAGATTTACGGAAGAAACATCTTAAGTTGTGACAAACAGGTAACTGGTTCTTCCAGTTACCTTCTGTGACAACGCACCTGCTCACACTGCGCTGAGTGTTCAGCAGTTTTTGACCAAAAATGTCATGACCCCTGTGTCTCACCCTTCCCAGTCACCTGATCTCTCCCCAGCAACTTTTCTTTTTGTTTCCCCGAATGTCAAAGTCCTCAAAGGGAAACGTTTTGCCAATGTGGAAGAGGTGAAATCAAAAATGGCATAAGCACTAAATGGTATCCAAATTGACAAGCTCAGAAACTGTTTTGAGCAGTGAAAAAGCATCTCGATAAGTGTATTGCATCAAACGGAGAGTCCCTTGAAGGTGACTGAAGTAAAAACGTGTAAGAATACACAATTTTTAATAAATAAATTCCAGGGGTTTTGGGGTCCCCCTCATAGGTAAAAGTTCCAAAGACATAGAGTTTGTGGTGACATTAGAAGTTAGAATTACCAGCCGGGCTCGGTGGCTCAGCCTGTAATTCCATACTTTGGGAGGCTGAGGCGAGTGGATTGCCTGAGCCCACGGGTTCGAGACCCGCCTGGGCAACTTGGCGAGACCTCCTCTCTACAATAAATCAAAAAATTAGCCGGGCGTGCTAGCACGCGCCTGTAGTTCCAGCTACTTGGAAGGCTGAGGCGGAAGGATCGCTGGAGCCCAGCAGGTCGAGGTTGCGGTGGCTGGGAGCAGCCACTGCACTCCAGTCTGGGTGACAGAGTGAGACTCCAACTCAAAAAAAAAAAAAAAAGAAGTTAGAATTACCTCAATATGCCTGAAATGAGAGGACAAATGATCAATTATGAGGATAAAAGCCAGGTGTGAAGGCTCATGCCTGTAATCTCAGCACTTTGGGAGGCCGAAGTGGGAGGACCGCTTGAGCCTAGGAGGTTGAGACTGCAGTTAGCCATGATTTTGCCACTGCACTGCAACTTGAGTGATCAAGTGAAATCCCAACTCAAACAAACAAACAAAAAAAGGTTAGGATAGAGATGTGAGAAGAGGTGAGTGAGGAAAAAACAACACTTGCCATTTATTTATTCTTATTTTTATTTTTTTAAATATTCAATAATTTTTATTATGATATTGTGGGGACTTGCCATTTATTGAATGTATGCTTGTGGAAACTCAGAGTGTCATTCTTATTATTACTACTACGACTACTACTACTATTACTACTTTTATTTTTTTTGAGTTGGAGTCTTACTCTGTCGCCCAGGCTGGAGCGCAGTGACACGCTCATGACCACCGCAGCCTCAACCTACTGGGCTCAGGTGATCTTTCTGCCTCCGCCTTCCAAGGAGCTGGAACTATAGGCACCTGTCACCATGCCCAGCTAACTTTTTGATTTATTGTAGAGATGAGGTCTCACCAAGTTGCCCAGGCTAGTCTCAAACCCCTAGGCTCAGGCAATCCTCTCCTTTCAGCCTCCCAAAGTCTGGAATTACAGGCTTGAGTCATCATGCCCAGCCTACTACTACTTTTGATAGAGATGTGTCTCGCTATGTTGCCCAGGCTGATCTCTAACTCTTGGGCTCAAGTTATTCTCCTGCCTCGGCCTCCCAAAGTGCTGGGATTACAGGCATAAGCCACCATGCCAGGCCAAGTGTCACCTCATCAAACCTCACAACAACCCTCATCAGAGGTCCTTGTGACTGGTCCTTTTGCTTGTTTGCCTCAGATCCAGTCTATGTCCTCCCTCCATTCTGTCTCCAGTCCTTGGGGTAGATTCTCACAAATGACCTTCTCCAGGCTTCTTTGCTGGAAAACTGGCTTTTGGGTGGGTTTGGCCGATGGAGCCTGGGAGGATATTGCAGGGCAGGAGGAAAGGCAAGGCCAGAGAGTCTCTCTTCTCACTTTGCTCTGGGCAGTGGCTCTGATCCACGGCTGCACCTCCTCCACAGCCCCACCTACTCCTGCAGGCCCCAGTGAACGACTGTGCCTTCTGGTCTCCACCCACATTGTCATCCCTCAGTGCCCATCTTAGGGGTGGCAGTGGCTTCCTGCAGATGTTTAATCCCTGGATAGTCTCATCTTCTTGTGGTCTTGAGGTTCTTCACTCTACATCTTTATAACTAGTTCTCTGGATTAAATTCTCTCGGCAGGGTGTGGTGGCTCATGCCTGTCATCCCAGCAGTTTGGGAGGCCTAGGTGGGAGGAATGCTTGAGCCCAGGAGTCTGAGACCAGCCTAGGCAACATACCAAGACCTCTTCTCCATCCAAAAAAAAAAAATTTGTAAAACTCTGCCGGACATGGTGGTGCCTGTCTGTAATGTCTGTAACCCCAGCTACTCAGGAGGCTAAGGTGGGAAGCTCACTTGAGCCCAGAAACTCTGCAGAGTCCAGGAGTTCAAAGCTGTAGTGAGGCAGGACTGTGTCACTGCACTCCAGCCTGAGTGATAGAGTAAGGCCCTGACTAAAAAAAAAAAAAGAAAGAAAGAAAAATCTTTATTGAACTCCCTGGCATGAGTGTTATTTTCCTGCCATGATCCTCCCTGAGTCATTGTGTTTTATTTATTTATTTATTTATTTATTTATTTATTTATTTTTGAGTTGGAGTCTCACTCTGTCGCCCAGACTGGAGTGCAGTGGCCGCTCCCGGCTACCGCAGCCTCGACCTGCTGGGCTCCTGAGATCCTTCCGCCTCAGCCTTCCAAGTAGCCGGAACTACAGGCATGCGCTACCACGCCCGGCTGATTTTTGATTTATTGTAGAGATGAGGTCTCGTCAAGTTGTCCGGGCGGGTCTCGAACCCGCGGGCTCAGGCAATCCACTCACCTCAGCCTCCCAAGACGCGGAATTACAGGCTGAGCCACCGAGCCCGGCTTCATTGTGTTTTATAGATGGAGAGCTAAGGGTCAGCAAGATTGAACTTACATGTCACACAGGTGGGATGTCATGGGGCTGGGGTGCAGACGAAGTCTGGCTGTGCAGCCTGTGTCTCTCGTCCAGCCACGCTGTCTTGCTGGCCTTACTGCCCCCCCACAGACTCAGTTCCTTAGCATTCCCCTTAACAGCCCCTGAACTGTTGGCACGCCCCACGTCCTCACTCTAATCTTCCTCCACAGAGCTACCGGACACATCCTCCTTAAGTATGCCTCTGGTCACGTCAAACCTTTGGTGACTGCAAAAGGAATGAAGTATCCTCTCCTTATTCCAGACTCAAGACATTCCAGAACATTACTTAGTCTTTTTGGCTTCGCTTTTGCTACATGTTTTTTGCTCTCCTGGAAAGCTGTCCTTGGTTTACCCTTCTATGTCTTGGCTTATACAATGTCTGTTCCCTTGAGCTAAAATGCTCCAGTTCTATTTTTTTGATAAAATATCTGTCCTTTGACATTTATTCATTATTCATGCATTCAACAAACCTGGGCAAGGTACACTGTAGGCTCTCAGGATAGAAAGAAGAACAAGGTTGTTCCTACCTTCTAGGATTGGTTGATATACTCTTTCTGTAAAGGGCCAGAAAGTAAATATTTTACGCTTCATGGGCCACATGGTCTCTGTCCCAACTACTCAACTCTGTCATCACAGCACACCACAGACAGACATAAAGAATGAGTATGGCACTGAGCGTGGTGGCTCAATCCTGTAATCCCAGCAATGTGGGAGGCTGAGGCAAGAGGATTGCCTGAGTCCAGGGGTTTGATACCAGCCTGGGCAACTTGGTGAAACCTCATCGCTACAATAAGTCAAAAAAATTAGCCGAGGGTGGTGGCGCACCTATATTTCCAGCTACTTGGAAGGCTAAGGCAGAGGGATCGCCTGAGCCCTAGGAGATCGAGGCTGTGGTGGTCATGAGAGTGCCACTGCAGTCCAGCCTGAGCGACAGACTGAGACTACAACAACAACAACGAAAGAATGAGTATAACTATGTCAATAAAACTTTATTTGCAAAAACAGGTGGCAGGTTACAGTTTGCTGACCCATCTTCTATTATTTATTTATTTATTGAGTTGGAGTCTCATTATGTCACCCAGGCTGGAGTGCAGTGGCATGCTCCCGGCCACCACAGCCTTGACCTGCTGGGCTCCGGAAACCTTTCTGCCTCACCTTCCAAGTAGTCAGAACTACAGGCGCACGCTACCACGCCTGGCTAATTTTTGATTTATTGTAGAGATGAGGTCTTGCTAAGTTGCCTGGGTGGGTCTCGAACCCGTGGGATTAGGCAATCCACTCACCTCGGCCTCCCAAAGTGCTGGGATTACAGGCTAAGCCACCGAGCCTGGCCTGACCCATCTTTTAAAAACTCACAGCAAAACAGATGGAAAAGATAATGAATAAAACATAGCAAAGAGATAAGGAAGACAGAAGCAGAAATGCCAGCATCCATGTAAGATAAGTCCCAAAAGGTGAAATTAAAAATAGAAAGAAAAGGCTGGGTACAGTGACTCATGCCTATAATTCCAGCACTTTGGGAGACTGTGGGAGGAGGATTACTTGAGCCAGGAGTTTGAGATCAGCCTGGGCAACACAGTAAGATCCCTTTCCTATATAAAATCAATAAAAAATAAAAATAAAAAGGAAGAAGACATATCTGAAGGAACAATAAAGTTAAACTTCTTAAAATTAAAGATGAACAATTTCGGAATGAAAGTGTTCATAAAGTGCGGAAGAGAAGAGATGGGGAAAAAACCACACTAGACACATTAGAGTGAAATTTAAGAATAACATAAATAAAGAGGAAACTCTGAGACCTAGAAAGAGAGAACATGTGCCAGACATGGTGGCTCATGCGTGTAATACCAGCACCAGGGGCAAGAGGATTGTCTGAGCCCAGGAGTTCGAGACCAGCCTGGGCAACTTGGTGAGACCTCGTCTCTACAATAAATCAGAAATGTAGCTGGGTGTAGTGGCGCATGTCTGTAGTCCCAGCCACTCAGGAGGCCGAGGTGGAAGGATCACCTGAGCCCAGCAGGTAGAGGCTGCAGTGGGCCATGAGCTTGCCACTGTACTTCAGCCTGGGCAACAGTGTGGGACGCCAACTAAAAAAAAATAAAATAAAACAAAATAAAAAAGAGAGAGAGACAGAGAAGTAGAACATGTAACCTACAGAGGAATAAGAATCACAGTGATGTTAGAATTCTCAACAGCACACTGGCTACAAGACAAAGATTAGTAATGTTTATTAAGTTCTGAAAAAAAAAATCCTAGAGTCTTGGGTTTTATATGCTAAATAAATTATCATTCAAATATAAGTTGCCACTTAAAGCTAAATTGTCAAGCTAGGGGTGGTGGCTCATACCTGTAATCCTAGCACTTTGGGAATCTGCGGCGGAAGGATTGCTTAAGCCTAGGAGCTTGAGGCTGCAGTGAACTTCGATCATGCCACTCACTGCACTCCACTCCACTCCAGCCTGGATGACAGAGCAAGACCCTACCTCTTTGAAAGAAAAAAAAAAAAAAAGCTAAATTGGCATTCAAACATAAAGGCAAAAGCATAGTAAACTTAGACATTAAGACTTACAGGTTCATGGAAAACATGTTTTGAGGAAGTGCTCAAAGGAAAAGAGAACTACAAATTCAGAGATGCTTTAGCAGAAGTAAGGTATCAAACATCTAAGTGAAGTTTGTTGTAGTCTTTAAAAAGAAAAAGCAACTAGGACCAAGGAAAAGAGTAATAGAAATGATATCAATTACAATTCAAATCTAAAATCTTAGAAAATATTAAAATGACACTGTGGCAGAGAGGGGCTGAAAACAGTTAAAATCATTCCTTTTAAAAATCAAACAAACAAAAATCAACTGGCAGCCAGGCTCGGTGGCTCAGGCTGTAATCCCGCACCTTTGGGAGGCTGAGGTGAGTGGATTGACTGAGCCCGCGGGGTCGACTTGGCGAGACCTCATCTCTACCATAAATCAAAAAATTAGCCGGGCGTGGTAGCACGCACCTGTAGTTGCAGCTACTTGGAAGGCTGAGGCGGAAGGATCGCCGGAGCCCAGCAGGTCGAGGCTGCAGTGGCCGGGAGCGGCCACTGCACTCCAGTTTGGGAGACAGAGTGAGACTCCAACTCAAAAAAAAAAAAAAAAAAAAAAAAAATCAACTGGCAAGCTCCAGACCTGCTAGACATGGGACTTGAGAAAAACAAATAGCCAAAGGTCACTTTCCTGAAAATGCAAGATAGTAATCCACTCACAACCTTACCCCCATATCCTCTCTTTGTGAAGTTATCAGTTTACAACCCCTGCTTGTCATGTATACCCTGAAGACAATTTATTCTTTGAAAATCTGGTTTTGCTAAATATCAGCTTGCAAATTCCAAAGAAAAATGAATAGCCAGGCAACCCGACCACCTCCCTTACCTAAACTAACAGCTAAAACCCCTCTCCTCTTTCTCTGGGTTGCTCAGCCTTGGAGCATTAGCCCGCTATGTTGCTCTGGTGCTAATAAACTGCTACTTCCTAAGACAGCCTCGGTGTCATGGTCTCTCTGTTTTCCTGCAACAACACAAAAGCATACTTATATACATTTTTTTTGTTAGGGTAATAATATGAATTTGACAACTTTAAAAAATAAATAGAGAAAAAATAAATACATTTATGGTTGTATCCGTCAAAAGACAGAAATTACACCAATAACTTATGAGAAAAAATTTAATATAAAGGCTATTAACTAATAAGATACAGTTAACTATAAAGAGGTAAAAGATAACTTTGAAGAATAGAGAATGTGGGTGGCGCATGGTATCTCACACCTGTAATCTTAGCATTTTGAGAGGCTGAGGCAGGAGGATCAGTTGCTTACTGAACTGTCTCGAGGAATGGATTCTTTCCTTCGGTGCCTCCCTAAGGTCTAATAAACCAATGTTTTTCCTCCTGGGCCCAGGAGCTCAAGACCAGCCTAGGCAACATAGCGTAATCTCATCTCTACAAAAATTTTTAAAAATTAGCCAGGCATGGTGATGTGCACCTGTAGTCTCAGCTACTTTGGAGGCTGAGGCAGGAGGATTGCCTGAGCCCAGGAGGTCAAGGCTGCTGTGAGCTGAGATCATGCCACTACATTCCAGCCTGGGTGACAGAGTGAAACACTGAATTAAAATAAAATAAAATAAAATAAAAATAACAAACCCAACCAGCACTTCCAAGGTTGAGTAGAGCTTCCAAGGGAGGAGCAATCTTGGAAAAGACCTCAGCCCGAGGCTCAAATTCAGACCTCCTCGGAGAGGGTGAGGCTGCAAATCCTTATATGGCATAGAAATTCACTGAGCGCTGCAGCCTGGAAGTGGTGTGGGCTGCAGGCCAGGGATGGTGAGCTGGGAGCCATCCACCGGGGCATGGTGGAGGCTTTCTGGAGGGTGAGAACCACAGGGGCCCCATGGGAGACACCATATGTGAGACATTGCCCGGACAGGGACTCTTTCCCCTATTCCTGGCCTCTCCCCGCCCCCTCCCTCAGGAAGCAGCCTCCAGCCAAGGCTGGTCTCAGAAGGATATGCGTATTTTCAGTCTTGAGTCTCAGGGCGCAAGTAATGGAGCAGAGCTGAGAACCACGTGGGCGGCTCTCCTGCTCACTGTGATTGTAAACACTGTGTAGCAGTTTGAATAATGAACTTGCTTGATTGTAAAATTGCTTACTGAGCTGTCTCGAGGAGCGGATTCTTTCTTCAACGACCGGCTGCCATCGGTGCCTCCCATAAGGTCTCATAAACCAATGTTTTTTCCTACTGAACTTCTGGGTGACTTCTTTGGAATAAAGAATATTATGTAAGCAAAGCCTTCTCATATTTGCTCGCAACACAGAAACAACTAGGAAGGGAGGTGTCTCTGCCCGGCCTGCAGTGTCCCTCCAGCACCCTCTGCTGGTGGACCTCACATTACACCAACTGGCCAATGCAATAGGTTCACCGGGTCCGGGTCCAGACAGGTAACTCAAAGCAAGAAAAAGAAAGATGAGCCAGGCTCGGTGGCTCAGCCTGTAACCCCGCGCCTTGGGAGTCTGAGGTGAGTGGATTGCCTGAGCCGGCGGGTTCGAGACCCGCCTGGGCAGGCGAAACCTCATCTCTACAATAAATCAAAAAAAATTAGCCGGGCGTGGTAGCACGTGCCTGTAGTTCCAGCTACCTGGAAGGCTGAGGTGGAAGAATCGCCGGAGCCCAGCACGTCGAGGCTGCGGTGGCCGGAAGCGGTCACTGCACCCCAGTCTGGGCGACAGAGTGAGACGCCGACTCAAAAAAAAAAGAAAGAAAAATGGCTTTGGAGCTGAGAAGCAACACATTGACAACTGGCCCAGTCTCACCTTACTTTCTTTTTTTTCCATTCAATGCTATACTGTCACGCTCCATGTTCTATGTGTATGGTGATTGGATATTGTGTTTTGATACAGTTGTTGGGTATCTTTTCCTTTTGTTGTTTTTGGGCTATTTTATGGCTCTGGAAGTTGTAGAAAATTAACACTAATGCAAATTATTTTAGCCCGCAGAAATGGAAATTCATTATGTCTGGTGGAATACAATTGAACATTTCCCTGTGGCTAGACCATTTGGCATCTTTTTTTTTTTTTTTTTTTTTTTTGAGTTGTAGTTTCACTTTTGTTGCCCAGGCTGGAGTGCTGTGGCACACTCACGGCCACCACAGCCTCAACCTGCTGGGCTTAGGCAATCCTTCCGCCTCAGTCTTCCAAGTAGCTGGAACTACAGATGCACAGCACCATGCCCAGCTAGGTTTGTGTGTGTGTGTGTGTGTGTGTGTGTGTGTGTGTGTGTGTGTGTGTGTGTGGTTTATTGTAGTGACAAGGTCTCACCAAGTTGCCCAGGCTGGTCTCGAACCCCCAGGCTCAGGCAATCCTCCCAAAGTGCTGGGATTACAGGCTGAGCCAGCGTGCCCAGCCTGGCATCCTTTTTATACATTCATTCTAGTACTCCTTGTTGCCTGTGTATGAGTCCGACAATTAGGTTCACGAACCATACCAGAAAAAGTGCTACACATGCCGGGTGTGGTGGCTCATGCCTGTAATCACAGCACTTTGGGAGGCCGAGGCAAGAGGATTGCCTGAGTCCATGGGTTTGAGACTAGCCTGGGCAACTTTTAAGATAAATAAAAAAATTAACTGGGTGTGGTGGCACATGCCTGTGGTTCCAGCGACTTGGAAGACTGAGGTGGAAGGTTCCAGCGACTTGGAAGACTGAGGTGGAAGGATCTCCTGAGGCTGCAGTTGCTGTGAGCATGCCACTGCACTCCAGCCTGGGCAACAGAGTGAGACTCCAACTCAAAAAACAGCAACAAAAGAAGTGCTCCACACCTAATTGCTGAGTATCACTATGGACACCTTCGAAGTACGCCCCTTGGGAAGTTATGCACCAACTCCAGCCTCTAGCCCACCCATCAAAGCAATTCTGGAGCTCTTTTTCTGGAATGGCCATCAGAGCTGTCATCATTATTTGTTGAGATCTGACATCTAAGTTTGCAAACTGGCCACCATGCCCTTTCTCTGGCAGCCCTGCACAAAGAACTGTATGGCAACACCCTCCTTTCTCACCTGATCTGGTCCTCAAATAACTTTTTTCTTTACCTGAAGGTAAAGGAAATATTGAAAGGAAGACATTTTGATGGCATTCAATACAATGACAGTTTTAATGGTCGTTACAGAAAAAGAGTCCCCAAATTGCTTTGACAGGTGGACAAGGCACTGGTGTCAGTGCATAGCTTCCCAGGGGGAGTACTTCAAAGGTGACTATAGGGATATTCAGCAATGAGGTATGGAGCACTGTTTTTTTTTTTGAGCTGGAGTCTCACTCTGTCACCCAGGCTGGAGTGCAGTGGCATGCTCGCAGCTACACCAGTGTTGACCTGCTGGGTTCTGGCGATCCTTCTGCCTCAGCCTTCCAAGTAGCCGGAACTACAGGCACACGCTACATGCCCAGCTAATTTTTGATTTACTGTAGAGATGAGGTCTCGCCAAGTTGGGTGAGGCTGGTTGTGAACCTGTGGTCACAAACCCGTGGGCTCAGGCAATCCACTCACTTCAGCCTCCCAAAGTGCTGGGACTATAGCCTGAGCCACCAAACCTGGCCTGGACCGCTTTTTCTAGGATGAGTTCACAAACTTAATTGTCAGACCTCGGTATGTGTGGATATTTCAGCTCTCCTTTGATTCAGCTGTAATATCTTACTGGATCCCTCATTAACTAATGAGATAAACCTCTCACCTATATTCATTTTTTTTTGATTCAGGATCTCACTCTGTCACCTAGGCTGGAGTGCAGTGGCACGATAACAGCTCACTGAAGCCTCGACCGGGACTCAGGTGATCCTTCCACCTCAGCCTCCCAAGTAGCTGGGACTATAGACACATGCCACCATGACCAGCTAATTTTTTAATTTTTATTTTTTGTAGAGAAGAAGTCTTGCTATGTTGCGCAAGTGGGTCTTGAACTCCTGGTCTCAAGTGATCCCTCTGCCTCAGTCTCCCAAAGTGCTGGAGTTACAGGCATAAGCCACTGCATCCAGCCTCATTTTATATTTATATGAGAGTTATAATTCTACCTTTTAAAAAATAAGCTGGGCCGGGCATGGTGACTCAAGCCTGTAATCCCAGCACTTTGGGAGGCCGAGGCAAGAGGATTGCCTCAGCTCAGGGGTTCAAGACCAACCTGGACAACTTGGTGAGACCTCATCTCTACAATAAATCAAAAAATAAACCGGGTGTGGTAGCATGCACCTG
>CAUYQG010289458.1:0-19914 GCA_963574415.1 Tarsius wallacei
GCAACTTGGCAAGACCTCGTCTTTACAATAAATCAAAAAATTAGCGGGGCATGGTGGTGCGCGCCTGTAGTTCCAGCTACTTGGAAGGCTGAGGTGGAAGGATCCCCGGAGCCCAGCAGGTCGTGGCTGTGTGGCTGGTGAGCGTGCCACTGCACTTCAGCCTGGGTGACAGTGAGACTCCCACTCAAAAAGTTTTTTTAAAATGGCCAGGCACAGTGGCTCAGCCTGTAATCCCAGCACTTTTGGGATGCCGAGGTCAGAGGATTGCCTGAGCCTGGGGGTTCGAGACCAACCTGGGCAAGTTGGTGAGACCTCATCTCTACAGTAAATAACAAAAACTAGCCGGGCGTGGTGGTGTGCGTCTATAGTTACAGCTACTTGGAAGACTGAGGCAAAAAGATCGCCTGAACCCAGCAGGTCGAGGCTTTGGTGGCCGTGAGCATGCCACTACTACAATAAAGTCAGAAATTAGCTAGGCATGGTAGTGCACACCTGTAGCTGCAGCTACTTGGAAGGCTGAAGTGGAGGATCGCCGGAGCCCAGTAGGTCAACGCTGGGATGGCCATGAGTGTGCCACTGCACTCCAGCCTGGGCTACAGAGTGAGACTCCAACTCAAAAGTTAAATACACAAGAGCCGGGCTCAGTGGCTCAGCCTGTAATCCCAGCGCTTTGGGAGGCCGAGATGAGTGGACTGCCTGAGCCCGTGGGTTCGAGACCTGCCCAGGCAACTTGGCAAGTTAGCCGGGCGTGGTAGCGGCGCACCTGTAGTTCCAGCTACTTGGAAGGCTGAGGCAGCTACTTGGAAGGCTGAGGCGGAAGGATCGCCGGAGCCCAGCAGGTCGAGGCTGTGGTGGCCGGGAGCATGCCACTGCAGTCCAGCCTGGGTGAAGGAGTGAGACTCCAACACAAAAACAAATAAATACACATGTTTATTGTGTGTCAGTGAGGCCTCAGCAGAAGTGAGCGAGGGTAACACTGGTGAGGATGCACTGTGGGCCTCCTGGAAAAGGACGTATGTTCACTTGTGGGTGTTTCTGCCCAGTAGACAGAGTCCAAATGAGGACAGAGTAGACAAATCTATAGTGAAGGCATCCTCAATTTCTTCTAGTGCTTTCAAGGCATCCTTGTAAGTACAGGAAAATGTGACCTCTGTTTTGCCCTTAGACGCAGAAGGAAACCAGTAGCTAAAAATTTGGAAAACACCTCCAGAATGCTTTTTGTTTTTTAAAGCAGGATTTATTGAGAGGACAGAAAAGCTCCCAGAGCAAGGTGGGACCTGAATTGGCTGCCCTAGAGTGTTTAAGGTGGGAGTCAGCAGAGCAAAACAGGCCCTTCACCCTTGTTGATCACCTGACAATTGCAAGTAGAACACACAGCTCAGGTGTTCAAATGAAGACAAATCCATGGCCCTCATGACCCTTGCCCCCTCCCAACAGCCTCCCTGAAGGCAGAGGAGATAAAAGCTAGTCACCAATACTCCCTTGGGGCAGCTCTCACTCTGCAGCTGTCTGTACTCCCTTCCCTAGGAGTGTGTACTCTCCTATCTCAGGGCAACTCTCCTGAGACTGCCTGTCCTCACTCTCCTTCCCTTTGTGTACTTTCTCCTTGATAAACTCTTACTCACCAACTCAGTGATTTGCTCTGGAATTCTTTCCTGCAGGAAAGTCAACCCTGGGCCAGAGTTGAGGTCTGTCTCCTCTTTGTCCGTTACAGAGACCTCCCCAGCAACACTTTCCAAAGCATCAGATCACCCAAGTCAAATATGGGCTGGGGAGCCAGCTTCAATTAAGAGAGACAACCAGGTGCATAACCAGGATGGGATCCTGGCTCAGAAAAGGGACATTTGTGAGACAAGTACTAAAATTCAAATGAGGTCTGTAAATTAGTTAATAGTATATTAACAGAAGATTCTTTGCTTGGCCAAACTCTAGTTAGGCTTCTCAACCTTCTCCTAGGCCTATCTGTGCAATCCTTATACATTCCAGTTTAGCAAGAACCACCCCACCTTTGATACTGATCACCTTTGATACTGATTAGGTTCCTCCACCATACCGCAGGTGATGTCTGGTCACTCATCTGTCTTCAGCAAGAATCCTGTTAGGTCAGTTTAGCCAGAATCCTCCTTACCCCTGCTCTTTGCTCTTAATTGTTCATCCTCTGATTCCACCCTGCTATCGGTCCCCACTTGCCCATGCTATATTCAGAGTGGAGCCCAATCTTCACCCTCACCCCCACCCCCACCCCCACCACACTGCAAAATCCCATTGTTATGCTCCCTATAACCTGGGGAGATGGTCTCGAGTGAGTGAAGTCTTCCTTAACTATTGTAATACTTAAGTCCTCTCACCGAGAGTCCTCAGTGTGCAACTTTGCAGCCTTTGCCTTCTCTCCTTACTGATTGATTGCTCTAGACAAACTTCCTTCCAAGGTAGTAAGGAAAGTGTTTGATTTTTAAGGTATGAGTACACACTCTGAAGCTGGGTTAGAGTCCCGGCTTCTTTTTGAAAGGTATGTCCTGGGGTGGAAGTTCTTTCTGGTTCACTGTGAGACCTCTCTGTTTTCTCTATTGGATTCTACTTCTCCCATGAGAAGTTGTTACCTGAATCCCCTCTTCTCAAACCCCTGTTGACTATAGGCTCTGCTACCTCTGCCCACCTCCTTGTTAACATGAATTTGCCCTTCAAACCTCCATCCTCTGTCCTCTCTACCAGACCTTTTCCCCCTTCTCCCACTAAGCCCCTCAATCACTTGAACTTTAGGCCACATGCTCTCAAAGGACTCAGGGGCTCTGTCTTTGTTTTTTGTTGCTTATAACAGATTACCTGCAACTGGGTAATTTGTAAAGAAGATAAACTTATTTCTTACATTTATGAAGGCTGATAATCCCAAGGTCAAGAGGGTACATCTGGTGAGAGGATTCTTGTTGGTGGGGACTCCGAAGGGTCCAGAGGCAGTGCAAGGTATCACATGGCAAGGGGTCTGAGTGTGCTAATGTGCTAGCTCAGGTCTCTCTTCCTCTTACAAATCCTTCAGTTCCCCTCCCTTGATAACCTGTTACTTTGTTAACCCATTAATGAATTAATTAATCCATTCATGAGGACAGAACCCTTATGGCCCAATCACTTCTTAAAGGCCACACTTCCCAATACTGCCAAATTGAGGGTAAATTTCCAACATAATTTTTTGTAGGGGACAAATATTCACACCATAGCAGGCTCCCAAAAGCAATCACCTGAGAAAAAAGAGTAAAAGAAGGCTATATCAAACAAATTGATATTTTGTCTACTAAGGTGGGTTTTAGATACATTCAACTTGCTGCTAGATGTTTCCTTCAGCCATTCACTTAAGATTTAGTTCAGAGCCTCTATAACATTACAGCAGAGCAAAAGAAAATTTTAAAAGCCTTCTCCACAAATACTGGTAAAAAACTTTAGCTCTTATGGAGTAGATAACCTCAACTTACCCAGTTTTCATCAGAAACACAATTCTGATAAAAATATAAGGAGATAAACCACTGAACTTGTATTACTATGTTTTACTGACTGACTAAAATTTTAGGATGAAAGATATACAATCTTTGCATATATCTATGTTTATGTATGTTGTATGTTATATATCTATGGTATTTTTCTACAGTCAGATAGTAGTACCAAGTTAACTCATAAAATTGCTTAAAGGAGAGATTGATTCTACACCAACAGACTGGTTGTTCCAGAATGAGAAAGATAAAAAATGTAGGGGGGGAAAGTACTAGTAGATTTATTTTTAAGTTGTAAAAGGATTATGGAAAATAAACATTATCTTGTGTGGTCAAAGCTAGCTGAGATTGCATACATTCATTTGTAAACTTTAACTTTAGTATTAATAGTACACTTATGCAAAATTAGAATTTGATCTTCTCTGTTAAAATGACAGTTTTCTTAGATTGTCTGAAAATGTGAAGGTTTTTCTTTACTGTTTAAATAATTGACCTAGGAAATAAAGACTTTGTATCTTATCAAGATAATTTATTGTGCTTCATGCTGTCTTTTATTAGGTTTTGGTTACTTAAGAAATGTGAGTCTTCTCAATATTAAGGGCTAGGTTTTGTTGGGTTTTTTGTTTTGTTTTAAATCTAAGTAACTTTCTGTATTTGCTTTTAAAATATTTTGTCACTAGAGTATGATTTCACAGTGACTTGTAATCCTATGTAATCAAATGTTTTAAGCCTTTTGACATTTTTTACAATTTTCCAAGCTCAAATTATAAATTAAGTCTTTTTGACCTCAACCTAACTTTGGGACTTTTGAATGGACACCTGGAAAGTCTCAAATAATTTGCCTCTCACCTTGTAAAGAGAAATATTTTTAAACTAATTGAGCTTATTTTATATGTCAAATTACATGGAAAGCACTATCAAATAATAAGTGATGCTAAACCTTCTTTAAGTTATATTTGGATGGATATGTCATTAATGAGGGCTCTAGGAATTACATGAAATTCCTAGAAATCTGATATGTCCTGATAAAATGCTATTAGTCATAATTAGGGTTATTATGTTAAAGTATTGTCATGCCTGTAATCCCAGCACTTTGGGAGGCTGAGGTGGGAGGATCGCTTGAGGCCAGGAGTTCAAGATTAGCCTGGGCGACATAGTGAAACCCTGTCTCTACAAAAATAATATATATTTAAATTAGCCAGATTGGGGGGGGTAGAGGTTCTAAAAAATTAAAAAATAAATTAGCCAGATGTGCTGGGCACAGTGACTCACACCTGTAATCCCAGCACTTTGGAAGGCAGAGACGAGAGGATTGCCTGAGTTCAGGGGTTTGAGACCAGCCTGGGCAACTTGGTGAGATCTCATCTGTACAATAAATCAAAAAATTAGCCAGGCATGGTGACTCATGCCTGTAGTTCCAGCTACTTGGGAGGCTGAGGAGGAAGGATCACCTAAGTCCAGCAGGTCAAGGCTGTGGTGGCCATGAGCATGCCACTGCACTCTAGTCTGGGCAGCAGAGTGAGACTCTGACTCAAAAAAAAAAAAAAAAAAAAAAAAATTAGCCAGATGTGGTAGTGAAGGCCTATAGTCCCAGCTACTTGGGAGGCTGAAGTGGAAGGATCATTTGAGCCCAGGAGATCGAGGTTACGGTGGGCCATGATTGCTCTACAGCACCCCATCCTGCATGACAGAGCAAGACCCTGTCTCTAAAAATACATATATATAAAACTGAAATAATAAGGAAATAAAATGTCATATGCCATAAAAATAACCAATTTTCTTTACAATTGTGTAGTTATTCTAATGAATTCTCATCAGATCTTTAACCATAGCCATTTCAAGTCTTTGTCATTCATAGACAGTTCATGAAAAAAAGACTCTGGCAGATACTCTGAAATACAAACTTCTGATAACTTTAAGATCATACCATTGGACTGTGTAAGAATTTCCAGAACTCTAATAACATTAATGGGCTCATGAAACTGCTAATCAAGACCAAAGCAGAACAAGAAACAATTATATGGGACTGAATGAACTGATAAGGATAAATTTTTTGTGATTTTTTTTGTTTGAAACATTGCTAGTTCTTTAATGTTTTGTTTTCAAGATTTGAGGAAATTTTTCCTTTTAAGCTATCTATGGCTTACAGCAATTTTGTAAAGTCTACACTTATAAACAATAATTAAACAATTGCTTTTTCTCCCTACCTGATCTTTCCAGAATTCAAAAACTACTCATGAATATTCTCATTTTTATGGCAATGTACTTGTTTATATAACTTCAGTAAGAATCTGTTCTCTGGCCAGGCTCGGTGGCTTAGCCTATAATCCCAGCACTTTGGGAGGCCGAGGCAAATGCATTGCCTGAGCCGGAGGGTTCGAGACCAGTCTGGGCAACTTGGTGAGACCTCGTCTCTACAATAAATAAAAACTTAGCCAGGCGTGGTAGCATGCGCCTATAGTTATGACTACTTGGAAGACAGGTGGAAGGATCGCCAGAGCCCAGCAGGTCGACGCTGGGGTGGCTACCAGCCTGGGTGACGGAGTGAGACTCCAACTCAAAAAAATAAAAAATAAATAAAGAATCTGTTCTCCTAGTAACAGGACACAATTGGAAGCACTGGTTGTTTTACCAAGGCTGTGCATGCAGTGTCCTATTTTCAGATATGACCAGACAGCTTTAAGGAACTGCAGTTGACCTTATGGAGCCAATGAGGCCCTTTGGGAAAATCTGGCCTGGTACTTTGAATACATGGGCCACACAGTTGCATTGCAGGTGAGTAAGGAATGTCACTTCCTGGCAGGCCCAGGAGTCTCAGGATATCTTAGGGACTTCAAAAAGAGAGGAATTCACCCACACCTATAGATATTGTAGGTGAAGTCTGATGGTGAAACCTTGACTTGGCTTCCTAGCCTTAAAAATCTAATCAGAGATTCCTGGTTAAAAGTCCTGGTAAAGGAAACATAAAGAGAACCTATATGGGCAATCACTATCATTGCTGCATTTAAATAAACGATTAGGTCAAGTTTAATGAAACTAAACTTATTTTACAAACAAATTAGTCTTACTTTGCCATCTTTGATAGGAATAGGGGTGACTATGGAGAGGAAAAATTTGTTTCAGAAGAAAGCCATAGTGTACCCGTTATTAGATTCTAGCACTATTTGTTTTTGAGGTTTTGACACTTACCTACAAAACTGGCGGATCCTGAATTATTCTAGTTTCCTTCAGTATCTGGCTACAGCTCTCTTAACTCATGTCTCCAATTTTTCTCTCTCTGGCTTGGAACCACTAAAAAACTGCCAGCCTGGGCACAGTGGCTCATGCCTATAATCCCAGTGCTTTGGGAGGCTGAGGTAGGAGGATCACTTGAGCCCAAGAGTTTGAGACCAGCCTAGGCACCTTAGCGAGACCTCATCTCTACCAAAAGTCAAGAAAATTTAGTCAGGCATGGCGGCATACACGTATAGTCCCAGCTACTAGGGAGGCTAAAGCGGAAGGATTGCCTGAGCCCAGGAGGTCAAAGCTTTGGTGAGCTGTGATCATGCCACTGCACTCCAGCCTGGGCAACAGAGTAAGACCCAGACTAAAAAAAAAATTCCTGCCGGGGTTGGTGGCTCAGCCTGTAATCCCGCGCCTTGGGAGGCTGAGGTGAGTGGATTGCCTGAGCCCGCAGGTTCGAGACCCGCCTGAGCAACTTGGCGAGACCTCATCTCTACAATAGTAAAAAAAATTAGCCGGGTGTGGTAGCGCACGCCTGTAGTTCCAGCTACTTGGAAGGTTGAGGCGGAAGGATCGCCGGAGCCCAGCAGGTCGAGGCTGTGGTGGCCGGGAGCAGCCACTGCACTCCAGTCTGGGCGACAGAGTGAGACTCCAACTCAAAAAAAAAAAAAAATTCCTGAAGCCCTGCAGGCTGAAACTGGACAGCTTGATAGAAACTTCAGAGACATCCCCACAATAGATCACATATGCATAACCCTCACGACATGCAGACTGCAAACCAGGCAAACCTGTGAGATTGCCACTTGATGCCTCTGCTCCAACTGGAGATGCTTCAAGCCCAGCACCTAGAAGTCTTGCCTGGCTGCCCTCTGGACTCAGAAACAGAGTTTATCACCTACTTCCAGCAATGAATCTTTCTCTTGTATGTTAAGGCTTGACGGCTCACCATACCGCAGATCTCTACTACCAAGTCTGGGCAGAAGAGTGGCCCTTAATGAGCAAAAGGCAGCTCAGCAAGAACAGACTTACACCACTGAGAGGAAAGAGAATGTCTTCCTTCCTTGAAGAAGAGGGGGCGCTGACAAAAGAGTCTTTGCTTGGCCAAACTCTTAGTCAGTCTCCTCACCTTCTCCTAGGCCCACCTGTGTACTTCCTTGTAAGTTCCAGTTTTAGCAAAGGACCCCCTCCTTTGATATCTAATCACCTTTGAGATCTGATTAAATTCTTCATTCTCCACCATCCCCCAGGTGTCATCTAGTCGCCCTGGCCTGTCAAGTCGATTTAGTCAGGATCCTCCGACCCCTGCTATGTCCTCTTAGTCATTTTCCATCAATGGACCCCACTCTGCTCCGTGGGCTGTCAATCCCCACTTGCCCATGCTATATTCGGAGTGGAGCCCAATCTTCTCCAGCCCCACCACAAAAACCCCATTGCCATGGTCCCTATAAGCTAGTGAGATGGTCCTGAACAAAGTCTTCCTCACCATGCTTTAACAAGTATCACTGAACGATATTTTCTTTAACAGTCTCAATGCTAATTTCTTGTAAGCATTTTTCTGTGGTTAGGTAGGGTGCTAACATTTGGGAAAACTGGGTGAAAAATGTTGGAATTCTTTGCTCTGTTTTTAATCTTTTAGTAAGTTGAAATCATTTCAAAGTGGAAAGGTTAAAGGTGGGGAGAGGAGTTGTTGCAGGTACTGAAGCTGGGGGCCTGCAGAGGCCCTCCCCTCTCACCCCTCAACACCAGGCATCTCATGGTGGGCACCATCCCTGGGAGGCCTGGATCCTGGACTCAGTGGGGGATGTCAGCCTCCATGTGGCTGGGCCCCTCAGAGCCTGAGGGAGCTCCATATACAGCCTCCAACTGTAGCAACCTGCCACACTTGGTTGGTGAGTCAGGGGCTCCACTGGCTCTAGGTAGACTTGAGACTTCAGACCTGCCCACTGCAGCCAGCTTCCCACACAGCCTGGGACCAACCGGGTGATGAACAAGGATCCTTGCCATCGGACCTCATCCAGCTCCAGCCCCAGGTCACAAAGATGGATGACTAGAAGCTGGAACTCTGGCCCAGGCTGGGGAAGGATGCCTCCCTCTCTGGACTCTTGTGTTTCCACCTCAGCCCGGCTCACCCATGAGCCTGGTCTCTGCTAAAGGGCCTGGATGATGCCATCTGTTGACAGATGGGACCAAAACACATAGTCTTGGGGAGGCTGCAGGCAGGCTAGGAACCCAGACCTGCCAGGATGAGACCCAAGGCTGTGTTTGCTCACAGACTTGACTCCACGTTGCTTGGCCCCATGCCTCCCGATGCCATGTCTTTACAGCTCAATTTGGCCATCTCAGGGCCCAGGGGCAGAAGCAGCTCATGTAGGAAGGGGCACGAGAAGGGGGTGAGCTCCCTACCAGCCCAGGAAAAGGGGGCCTATGTTGGGGACTCAGGAATGAGATGCATCTGGTGACAGACAACTGGCTAGACCATGTCAGGCTCCTGGCCCAGGTTCCCTGGTGGCACGTCCAAAGCTATTCTAGAAAGTACTAGCTTCCTTGGGTCCTTTCCCCTTCTACTAGCACAAGGACCTTGCTTTGAGGGACTGGCCTCAACAAATGGGGGCTTGAGAAGCACTGGCACTATCAACCTTGGTTCAAGTGTTTACCTGCCAAGGCATCAGGGTTCCATGATGGGCAAGAGAACACAGATCTTCCTGGAGCTCCCATTCTGATGAGTAGATGCCCAAGAAACAATCCAAACACATAGTATGCCAGATGGTACCAACTGCCACAGAGGAAGACAGCAAGGACCAGCAGGGATGATTCTAATATCATCATCATTATTATTATTGAGACTGGGTCATGCTCTTGTTGTCCAGGCTAGAGAGCAGTGGTGTGTTCACGGCTCACTGCAGCCTTGAACTCCTGGGCTCAAGTGATCCTCCCACCTCAGCCTCCACAGTAGCCAGGACTGCAGGCACCACCATGCCTGACTAGATTGCAACTCTGAGGTGACGCCTCAAGACATTTTTTTTTAATCAGAGTTTCACTCTGTTGCCCAGGCTGGAGTGCAGTGGCATGATTGTGGCTTTCTGTAGTCTTGACCTCCTGGGCTTAGGTAATCCTCCTGCCTCAGAATCCTGAGTAGCTGGAACTACAAACATATGCCACCACACCTGACTAATTTTTTTTTTTTTTGTAGAGACAAGGTCTTATTATGTTGCCCAGACTAGTCTTGAACTTCTGGGTTCAAACAATCCTGCCTCAACCTCCCAAAGGGCTGGGATTATAGGTGTGAGCTACCACACACGACCCTCCTTGAGACTTCAGCAAAGACTTGCAAGAAAGAGGAATTGTACAGTTTGGATATCTGCAGTCGTTTGGCAGAGGACAATGAGTGCAAAGGCCCTGGGGCAGGAACTGGGCAGTGTGCATGACTGAGCAGTGGGGCGGACTAGGCAAGCGAGGTGAAGGTGGGAGGTGCCTTCACAGTAACACCCATATAGGAGGACCATGGGCCTATGAGCAGGCACCCCCAGAGGTGTCACTTTTTTCTTGTCCTGTTCTCTCCTGGCCTGTGGCTCTGCCTCTGCACCTAGCTGGGAACTGAGGAGCGATTATGGTGTCTCTCTAAGCCTCAGTTTCCTCACCTGTTACATGCAGGTTACAACTGTATCAGTCTGTTGGGGCCACTGTAACAAAGCACCACAGAGCAGCTTGGACAACAGACATTAGTCTCAGTTCTGGAAGCTGGACATCTGCAACCAGGATGGCAGCTGGGTCTTGCTCCCTCTGAAGGCTCCAGCAAGGATCTGATTGGGCCCCCTCCTAGCTCCTGGTGATCCCTCAGCCTCTGGCAACAGAATTCAGCTTCACATAGGCTTTCCCCATGTGAGTGTCTGTCCCTGGGTCCACAGCTTCCTCTCTGTATAAGGAAGGATACCTGCCATTGGATTAGGGCCCATCCTAATGACCTCATTTTATCTTGGTGACCTCTGGGAAGATCCTGTCTCCAAATACAGCCACCTTCCAAAAGGCTGGGGTCCAGGACCCTAACATGTCCTTTTTGGGGACCCCAATATGTCCTTTTTGAGGAACAACTCAACTAATAACAACAGAATCACCATCTGGGGCTGCCCCTTCCTTAGGGGGTCCAGGATGCCAGGGAGCCCCAGGCAGTTGGGGGAAGAGGGACCCACAAGAGCTCAGAAAGCTTTCCCTGGGGAGACCTAGTCTCCTGGCAAAGGCAGACGCCAGGGAGGCTCTTCATGAGGGCAGTGTGCCTGCTGGGGTGGGCACTGGTGCAGAATTCTAGTGCAGGATGCTATGTGGCTGCTGGGACACACAAGGATGTTGGCAGTGGGCGTAATGTCCCCAGCCAAGAGCCTGTTGTCCTAACTCACTGGACACATGCTAGACTTGGGATCTGTTTCTCTTCTGAATTCAAAGTAAGCCACAGAGGGCATTGGGTCTCAGTGGGGTGACTGAGGCAGAAAGGTAGAAGGCATGGGGAGGCCACTGCTCTTCCCCAGACTGAACCACAACACATTACATGCAGGCTTGGACACCCACCCTGCCTCTCATTGATCTGAGAAGGCCAAGTTGGGAGTTGGCTGCAGAGGGGGAAGAGAGCCTGGGGCTCAGCACTGGATATGAAGGACCCCCTTATGCTCAGCCAGGCCTGGGGATGCAAACTTCTGAGTGTTGGCCCCAAATTAGAGGCTCCTGAGGGGCTGAGATGGACACAGACTTTCCCTTTCGCCCCTCCATCCATCCTGGCCTTCACCATCCACCTGGAGTACAGGCCAGCCATGCTACTCCCTCCAGAGTGTTCCCATGTGGCTCCACAGCCACCTGATGGACCTGTGTGGGCAGCTGGCCCCAACGCCAGCACCTATGGCATCCTCTCTTGCATCTAGCCTCTGACCATGGACAGACAAACCAACCAACCTTCAGGCTTCCGACGTGGTGCTGAGGAGGCAGTGACCAAAGGAAGTGGTGGAAAGAGCCATGTGCGGGTGTCTGCCTGCATAGGAGGCACAATAGCTCCTGTTGGCACCCAGCAAACAGGGAAGGGCCTCGAAATGTACCATCACAGCCTTAGAGTTTTATTATCAACAGCTCAAGTTCAAGTGCAAATTCCTACAAAGATTGACTCACCAAGGAGAGGGAAGGCAGGGCTGGCTGAGACGGGCCTGCTGCAGCCCCAGCTGGACGAACAGGGTCCCAAGAGCACCTGGCACCTGCAGAATCATCTGGCGCACATGGGACTGTCCCAAATACATGGGACCCCCTTACCCCCCTCCACACACACATGCAGGGCCACTGAATCTGCAAAAGAGCTTAAGCTTCTGCTGTGACAGTGGGCTGTTCTCACGTCTTTCTTGTCCCCGATTCCAAACGTAGCCATCTCCTCTGCTGGAGTTGGTCTGCTTGTTGAGCATTGAAGCAGGCTCGAGCCCTGTGCCCCCAGGAGAGGAGGGGCCTACTCCTGTCATTTGACCACAGCAAAGATCCACTGGCCAGAGCACACGCATGTGTGTATACCTGAGTGTGTGCATGTGTCTGCGTAACTATGTGTGCATGCATACATGTGCACCTATGCATGTATGTGTGTGCCTGTGTACATGTAGGTATATATGTGTGTCTCTTGTGTGTACATGGCTACACAAGTGTGAGCGCACATGTGCCTGTGCACGTGTAGGCATGTAACACATGTGTGCTTTGTGCGTGCATGTGTAGGTGTGTATCTGTGTAGCTTGTATGTATGTGGCCTGTGCTCCTGTAGACATGTATGCATATGTGCCTTGCATGTGTGTGCCTGTGCACATGTAGGCATGCATGTGTATGTTGCATTGCCCACCTGTGCATGTATAGGCATATATACATGTTTGTGCCTTGTGTATGCCTGTGCACATGTAGGTGTGTATGAATATGTGTGTCTCACATGTACATGGCTGTGCATATGTAGGCATGTGTATGCCTTGTGTGTGCACACATGTGTATCCATGGACATATGAAATATCCGTGCACATGAAAGCATGTTAGCCTTGTGTGTGTACACAGCCCCTATGCACATGTGGACATGTATGTGTGTTTATGCCTATGCACATGTAGGCATGTGTGTATATGTGTGCCTTGCATGTGTGTGCCTATGCACATGTGGGTATGTATGCATGTGCCGTGTGTGTCTGCCTGTGCATGTATGCAGAGGTAGGCCCAGCACATTCATGCATTTATGGCATACCTGGGCCTGCCCCAGACCCTGGTGTCAGACTTTGCTGCTCTCCACTGGCATAAGGGTGGACTTTGAGCTGGGCACAGGGACACAGACGGGTAACATACAAATCAGAGGCCCTGATCCTCGGGGATATGGGCCGAATCATGAACAGTGCAGTGTGGCCAGAAAAGCTTCCTGTCCACGATGGCCCTTGAGGCAGGGCCTACCAGGAGCCCACCAGCCACACCCAGAGGTTAGCTCTGCAGTGTGAATTCATGGGTGCTGATCTCCCAGCGAGAAGGGTCCTTGTCCAGCATGCTGCGCTCAGTGAAGGTCACATGGCCGTCTGTGTCTACCAGGATGATGGTGTTAGTTCTGAAAGACAACAGAGGGCTCACATTCACCCCATGTCCCTTGGTCTCTGCCCTGCTTTTCAGAGCCATGGCCATGGCCTGACTTGATACAGGCAGGGGCAGGCCCCCCACATCTGGGGCCTGAAAAAGCAGCAGTCTTTGGGATGTAGAAGGGCCATGATGGGCCTCTGGGGTCCTGGTCAGCCCCACAGGCCCACACTTAGTGAGTCCCATCACCTCCACTCTGAACCACCCCAGCCTGTCCCACATTCCCCCATAGTAGGAGTCCCAGCACAGGGCAGCCCCTGGGTCGACCACATACTTCCCAACTCAGAGGTCCAGACTCCAGGACACTTGGCCATGCTGGGTTCTTCCAAGAAATCAAGCATTTGATCACTTGGGGTCTGGGCCTTCTCTGCCTGGAGAGCTCTCCTGTCCCCCTCCCCACCACCCAGGCTAAGTCAGCCTGCCTGCCCCAATGCCCCACATACCCTCCTCTCCTGCCATGCCCTCCTCATGGAGGGTCCTCACTTCGTTAGCACTCATCTCCCCAGACAGAAGGCAGCACTGGTCCCCAAGCACAGACTGACAGCTGGGGTGGGCATACACTGGGTTCCCCATGGGGCTGGACCCAGTAGCCATACAGCCAGACAGGAAGCAGACCTAGCACTAGCACTTGCCTCCCCACTGAGGTGGGCACATGTGCTCATCATGGAAATAACAGAGGAGGGGATGAAGAAAATGACAGCCTGCACCTGCCACGGCAGAGCCATCTATGCAGAAGGCCAGCCAGGAGCTGCTGTCCAGGGTGCAGCCAACGGCCTGAAGCCATGGTGCAGGGGCATTTGGCCATAGGGATCTGACAATGTGCACGCATCCCTGAGGCTACCTTGAGGTTATGTCTTGGTTTCTCGAGGCTGGATTGCAGGGCTCCCACAACTCTGTTAACCGTGGAGCCTGCATGTGCTACAGCTATGTCTGGAGAGGGTAGAGCTCCAGGACTCAGCTGGGAAGAAGCCTACTTGGGCAGGCTATGGCGTGCAGGACTCTTGGTGTATTAGCTGGCCCTCCAGCCTGGGAGGCAGATGTAGGACAGGCAGGAGCCAGCAGCCCTGCCATACCTGGTGCCATAATCAGGGCAGCGCACGCACACAGCCGCATACTTGCTCAGTATGGGCTGCACATACTCCTGGCCCTGGTCCTCGATGGCTGGGTCCGGCAGTTGTCTGCAAGGGCAAAGGGAGGGGCACCATCAGCCCTGGGCGGCCCGCCCACAGCCCCTCCTAACCAGTGGCCCCACAGCACTTCCTAACTGGCTTTGGAGAGCAGTAGGGGTATTTCCTCCACTTTTCTGCTCAAGGTACAAACCTTTGTCCACCTTCCACATGCAGCTTCACTGTTGAGTGGGCCCACATGGTACCACTGCTCCCCACCTGTCCCGAGGTGCCCCTGGGTATCTGCCCAAGCAACAGGAGACCACTTGAGCCTGTGACTTGCCAGCTGAGACTGTCAGTGAGAGCAGCTGGGCCCACCATGGGCCTTGCCAGGATGGCACAGTGACTGAGGACTGGGTGGACTCACAATTGGGAGGGGGCCACAGGTAGACCCAGGGAGCTCCCTCAAGAGGGCAGCGATATGAAGGATGAGGCTGCACCTCAGAGGTCCAGAGGACAAGGAGCGTGGGCAGGGGGCAGGCTGTAGGGGCTCCTCTGAGGGAAGCAAGCAGGTAAGTGGGAGTAGATGGTGGCCCTGGCCTAGGTGAGGAGGGAGGGATATGTGGGGCCATCTTGGGAGGAAGGCCAGCTTGGCTAGTACTGGCACCCCAGGCTGAGGCAGTGAGTCTCAGGTGCCAAGTACCTGAGGATACCCAGGCTGCATGAGGGGTCTCAAGGCCTAGAGACTAGGAAGAGGGTGGGAGCTTCTCTTCCTAGGCAGCTCATGGGGCCCAACACTCAGCCCCACAATCATTGGGGACAGAAGCATATAGGAAGCTCCATCAATCCCGAGTGTACAGACCATGGCCACTCGCTTCTGTGGTTTGTCTCCCACAACCCAAGGTTTGCTGAGTGTCTGGAGTCTTCTGGAGTCTCCCACCAGCCCTTGGCATGCAGAGGAGAACGTGCAGCTGCTCTGGGTCCCAGGTGAACCCACATCAAAACTTTGGAGAACAAGTCTCCAGGGCACAGACCCAGGCTGCCCATCTTCTATCAGCAAAGGCCCCGCCAGGATCCCCTGTGGCCTGGGCACCTCCACAGGCCTCCCAGGGCAGCAGGGCCTGCCTTCCCCTCTGCCCCAGTGGGGAGAACACAAGGGCTCACTCATGGACCCGCCCACTCACGCCTCCTCGTTGTTGAGCACATCCAGGAGCTGGGCAACCAGTGCATCCCTGGGTATCTCCTGGCTCCTCTCCACGGCCTCCAGGAAGAGCTGTTTCCCAAAGCACAGCTTCCTCCAGGGTGTCTCCAGCAGCGCGTTACTCAGCCCGTAGGTCCCTGTGGGAAAGGTTAGCCTGCCATGCAGAGGCCCTGCAGTGCCATCTCAGGGTAAACTCCCAACCACCCACACTCCCAGGGTGCCAGAGGTATGGCCAGGGGCAGCAAGACTGGACCAGATGGATGCCAAGCCACTCCTGTGATTCAGCATCTTCTCCACACCCATTCATGACCTGACTGCATGGTGAGGGATGAAGAACTAAACACTGGGCAGGGGTGGGGGGGCCCACAAGAGACCACAAGCACAGGTGCCCAGCAGCCACATGGACAGACTCACAAGGAATAAATAATCTAAAGCCTACAGGCAAAAGGGGCAGTCAAGAGGGAACCGCCCACCCCACGCCATCTCTCCCTAAGTGAGGTGGGGGCCACCCACCACGATCACATCAGTGGGTACAGGTAGGACCCTGGTGGAGCACAACCTACCTCTGTGTCCCAGGGTCTCAGCATAGGAACTCCAACCTGTGGCTTTTCAGAACAATCTCCAAGTGGTAACAGAAGCCATGATCAAAAGGAGGAGGGTTTTTCACATCACAAGAGAGTTTTTCACACCACACATTTGAGGCAAAGAAGTTCCTCAGAGCCTCTTCCCTAGAGGCCAGGGCAGCAGTGGCCGGACCATTCAGAATTGTATACTCCAAAGGAAGCACCAGGGCCACAAGATGCCACCCTCTGCCCTGGCAGACTTTTAGGAGGTGATCAAGACCCAATCTGAGATAGCTCTGGGTACTTCCCAAGGAGACAGCCCTGACTCTCCTCGTGACCCATAGCCAAGCCTCTAGCCCCAAGGTCATGGTTCTTTTTCCATCAGAAAAAGACCATTCAACTGAAAAACCATGGGCAAAGAATGTTGCTGGACTCCTACCTCACACCATACACAAAAGTGTATTCAAATTGGACCAGTGACCTAAAGGAAAGAACTATAAAACTCTTAGAAGAAGCCGGGCATGGAGGCTTATGCCTATAATCCCAGTACTTTGAGGGGCTGAGGTGAGAGGACTGCCTGAGCCCACAGGCTCAAGACCAGCCTGGGCACCTTGGCGAGACCTCATCTCTACAATAATCAAAAAATTAGCCAGGTGTGATGGCACGTGCCTGTAATTCCAGCTACTTGGAAGGCTGAGGTGTAAGGATTACCTGAACCCAGCAGGTCAAGGCTGTGGTGGCCGTGAGTGTACCACTGCACTCCAGCCTGGGCAACAGAGTGAGACTCCAACTCAAAAAAACAAAAACAAAAAACTCTTAGAAGAAAACAAAGGGGTAAAGCTTTGTGACCTTAGATTAGGTAGTGATTTCTTAGAGTAGAAACAAAAAGTTTGAGCAACAGAAGAAAAATGGGACTTCATCAAAATTTAAAGTTTTGTTCTTCAACAAGAAAAGAAAACCTGAAAATGATAGAGACTTGTAGTTAGAATGCATAAAGAATTACTACAACTCAAAAAGACAACCCAACTTGAGTAAATGTTTCTCCAAAGAAGACCTACCTACAAATGGCCAACAAGCACACTCAACACCATACGCCACCAGGCACACAGAGATCAGACCACAGGGAGATTCCACATTACACTCACCAGGAAGCTATAACCCTAAACATGGACAACAACGAGCTCAGGGGAGGGCCTGAAGAAGTGCAGCCCACACACTGTTGGGAACCGGCCACCATGCAGCTGCTGTGGGAGCAGTGTGGAAGTTCCTCAAGTGGTTCAACAGAGTTGCCATGTGACTTAGCAATGCCTCACTTAGGGACTCACACAGGAGCCATGAAACTCATGTCCACACAAACACTTGTATCAATGGTCCACAACAGCTTTATCCACGACAGCCGCAAGATAAAAATAAGTCAAGTACTCATGGATGGACGAACACAGAAACAACACATGATACTATTCAGCCATATAAAGAAACAGAGTTTAGGCTCCAACAGACAACCTTGAAAACCTTGTGGCTTGAGAGACCAAACAGACACCCCTTTATCAACTAAGACAGGGCCAAGATGAAGGAAACAAAGTCACCTATGGGTTAAGGGCGCAGAGTGGAGGGCCTGGCAAATTTCTAAATTCCCACAGCTACAAAAAAACCACTCTCCCATAGGCCCCTGACAAGAGGAGCAAGCAGACAAATTATCAGACCCCTTCCCAGCTCTGACTGACACCCCAGACCACCACAGCTCCAACCAGACAGGGGACCTGCCTCACCAGCACTCTCTTCTCAAGTGACTACAGACCTCATACCAGTTTCAGCAGCTCCAGAGGCTGGGCAAAGGCTGTCTTTGTGTCCTTTGGTTCACCTTTTGATGGAAAGAGCCAAATTCCACCTGATTCTAACACTAACAGTCCACCCCCCAAGTGCACATGGGATGGATGTATGCTACATACATGTTTACTGTTAGGTTAAAAATCCCAGTAGGGCCTCTAAAATGTTAAGTCAGGTCCACTGGGGTGGGGTGTGTGCAATCCAGTGGGTGAGAAAGATGCAAAGAATTGCACAGAAGTGAAATTGGAAAATATAGTTTATTTAGAAAGTGAATGAGAGAGAGAGAAGAGAAGATTCACCTCCCCAAGGTAGGGGAGGGGACCAAAGCCAGGAAACACATGGACACACCAGGGTTTGGTAAAGCAATGGCTAGAAAGTAAATTAGAGAGAGAGAGAGGAGATTTACCTCTCCAAGGTAGGAGAGGGGGCCAAAGCTTAGGAAAACATGGCCTGGCCATAGCTCAAAGAAAATATGGCTATAGCTCAAAGAACACATGACCAGGCCATAGCTTAGCAAGGCAGTGGCAACTGCTGTTTGAAGTTGAATGCCTTTTAAGCCCTCCCTTTGATGGGGGCAGGTCATTAAGGTGATAGGGTGGTAGTCTGCTCCATGTCATTATAGAGGGGACAGGTAAGCACAGGTACTGACATTAAGTCATGGACAGCAAGTAGATGAATGGGTTAGTCACAAGATTGCTGCCATGGTGATGGAGTCTGTGTCATGAAGGCCTTAAAGGGTTGATTAGGTTAACTGGTGTCTTATGGGTGGAGGCAAATACTTTAAAGTAGAAACGCTAATTAGTACAAAACAAGCTGGAAAGGGGGTTAAAAACAACTATCAATAGCTAACTCTGGAAAACCGGCTCTGTCCTTGGCTAGTAATTAGAGGGTACATTAAAGTGAACTGCTAGAAAAACATGACAACTAGGCAGTGTTAAAATGGCTGCTCTTACCAGGCGTGGTGGCTCAAGCCTGTAATCCCAGCACTTTGGGAGGCCAAGATGAGGAGATTACCTGAGCCCAGGGGTTCAAGTATAGCCTGGACAACTTGGTGAGACCTCGTCTCTACAACATATCAAAAAATTAGCCAGGTGTGGTAGTGTGTGCACCTGTAGTTCCAGCTACTTGGAAGGCTGAGGTGGAAGGATTGCCTGAGCCCAGCAAGTTGAGGCTGTGGTGGCCATGAGCATGCCACTGCACTCCAGCCTGGGCAATACAGTGAGACTCCAACTCAAAAAATTAAAAAAAAAATTTTTTTAAAGGCTGCTCTTTGGCTATATTGAATCGATGTTACGTTCTTTCATTTACCCACTGCACATGCCTTTGACTCCCACATAAACATGCACAGCCTCCCCCAAGTCTGCCAAAGATGTGTGACCCTACTGTGTGACACCAGCCCTGCGAGGCATAAAACCTAACCTGCCCTTCCGTCTTCTGAGAGAGAGTACCTTCAGTCCATGCAAGAAATGGCCTTTTCCCAGTTTGTAAACTGGTATCACCTTTAAAGCTCTCCTTTCTCCTATGCAGGCATCCCGGTGGTCTTTTATTTTTTTTTTTTTTTTTTTTTTTTAGTTAAGGTCTCACTCTGTTGCCCAGGCTGGAGTACAATGGCAGGATCACAGCTTACCACAGCCTCCAACTCCTGGGCGCAGGCAATCCTTCCACCTGAGGCAGGGTCACTAGCACAGATTAGACATAGATAGATAAATGTCCCATAGGTAGATTTTAGGAAACATTCAGAAATTTTAAAATTACATTTTACGCCGGGCTCGGTGGCTCAGCCTGTAATCCCACGCCTTTGGGAGGCTGAGGTGAGTGGATTGCCTGAGCCCGCGGGTTTGAGACCCGCCTGGGCAACTTGGTGAGACCTCATCTCTACAATAAATTTAAAAAAAAAAATCAGCCAG
>CAUYQG010289461.1:0-28232 GCA_963574415.1 Tarsius wallacei
GAAAAAGAAAATGACATATAGCAGGGCCTCAAAAAATGTTTGAAAAAATTATGTAGTTACCAATGGAGTTGCAGAAATAAACGTAAAACCAAAACCTAACCAAAAAAAGTTAAAAAAATAAGAAACATTAGAAAAATCAGACTTTGTACTTTTTACTTCTACTTTTTCTTCTTATAAACTTTTAACTTTTTTTATTTTTACTTTCTTATTTTTATACTCTTTTTCTCAAACAAGTAAATTAATTATCAGAGAGGAAGCAACAATTAAACTAATTAGTCGCATTGCCTTATAACAGCCCATACCCAAGAGTAAGATGAGACGTGCATAATAAAGTGGGATACACTTACCCCTTTAGCTTCATGTATCACAATAGTAGTTATCTCTGCCCTAATAGTAGTTATCTCTGTCCTAATTCGGTAGTGATTCTGTTGTCTGAAAGGTTTTTCTAATATGTGTCAACTTCAAAGATGTGCAACTTAAACTTCAATCTCCTGGAGAACATTCAATGACTATTCTGTGTCAGATACAGCTCTTGGGACAGTGAGATGGGCAATACAGTCAGATACTTCATCAGATCTCTCAACAGTGATGGTGGAAAACGCGTGAAGTGAGACTTTGGCTTGATGTTCCACTGTTCTGCAAGAATCTGGAGATAATACAAAGATACTAGAAACCTGTATTTGAAAGATGATGAAGTATCAGATCAGAAGGAGAAGTTTTCACTTCAAAGAAGTAAAATTAAGCTGTAGGAAAAAAAAATTCTTGCCAGCATTTGAAAAACCAGGGCAGTTCCCTACAAACAAAATATTATAAATTAGTAATGTATTTACATAGATCTAACATAAATGAATTTCATAATGTTGACATGACAAAATAATGAAGACTCACCAGACAATCAGATGCCTTAAATCCTTCTGCTTCTTTCCTTTTGATTTCTTTTTTTCTGCTCTTGTCTTTAATTTAAGGCAGAGCTGCTAGGATGAGATTTTTGAATGATGTCTAAGGGCAGCCCAACAGTCTGAGTGTAAAGTACGTTTGTCAGAATGACAGTGAAGTTCTATGAATGAGGCAGGACTGCAGAGTGGGCAAGACACAGAAGCAACAGCCAACTACACGGCATGGTAACCAATGTGCCTTTATAGGTTTTATGTACCAGGAGTAAATAAGTATATTTTCCAAGATAAAAGTACAATTTTTTATCACATATTTTTTAGCACTTGTTTTTCAGATAAGTAAAATAGGGAATCAGCAGTATTTACTTTTTTTTTTTTTTTTTGAGTTGGAGTCTCACTCCATCGCCCAGACTGGAGTGCAGTGCCCGCTCCTGGCCACCGCAGCCTCGACCTACTGGGTTCCGGGGATCCTTCCGCCTCAGCCTTCCAAGTAGCTGGAACTATAGGCGCGTGCTACCACACCCGGCTAATTTTTTGATTTATTGTAGAGATGAGGTCTCGCCAAGTTTCCCAGGCGGGACTTGAACCCGCGGGCTCAGGCAATCCACTCACCTCAGCCTCCCAAAGCGCAGGATTACAGGCTGAGCCACCAAGCCCAGCTAGTATTTACTTTTAATCTGAACTGTGTGTGACTCTCAATTACCACAGTGGTGTTGACAGTAATATAATTTGAGTTAGATTTATAAAGTGATTGTTCCCCAAATTTCAGCATGATAAACCTCACAGATTTAAAATTTTCACTGTATCTTAATTCATAACCATCAATAACTAACCACTTAGCTAACCAAATGTAAATAAGTAAGTTATATTACTTTTAGTTCAATTCCAGATGTCTACATTTATCAGCATAAACGTTGCTTTCATTTGGGGTTTACATGTTGATATATAAGCATAGAGGATGTTTTCTATTAAAAAGGAGTATAATTTCTGTTCTGAATGTAATGAGATATAGCATGGAAAAACAATTTTTACTGATAATGCTTTAATTAAAATTTCTAAAGCAATCAGATGATCACAAAAATAATATATGCAAACTTAAGAAACTCAAATCTACAGGCAGTAAATGAGAAAATAGGACAAATGTCTGCAATTATGTAACATACAATAAAATGCTCTTGCAAGGTCCATTTTACAGCTTATACAACATGAATTGTTTGTAATTTTACTATCTTAGGCATTTCAAGTGATCTTTCAAACGTGGTTATCATTGGCTTAAGGTGGAGTTAAAGTTTTCACTGAGTTGTCTCTAGTTCAAAGAGACTATTTTTCTTAATTTTAAGTTTTAAAACATTGAGTAAATGGGGCTCTGTGCATCTTGCCACATACAAAAATCTAAGCTGCTCTGTAAGAACTCAGGTGGTCTTGGACCTGTTAGTTTACTAAGATACCTTTTAGTAAACAGGAAAGGCCCATCTGACCAACCTGTAAGACAGAAAAATGACTCTATTATAGTACTACAAAAAAAAAAAAATTTCTTTAGCAACAATCTGAATAACACAGACCAGGCAATAAGAGATTGGAATGGTTGTACAGGATTGTGCTTAGAAGAACAGGGTGCTTTAGTAGTTGATTAAACATAGTTTGGATATTCCCATAAAATTATACAGTACCTCTGAAATATTTTCTAAAGAAGTATTCCATTTTGGATTACACAATTGAATATTTTTAAGCATGACTATATATAGAATTATTCTGATGAGATGATAATATATATTTTATATTAAGTTTCCTCTTTTGATTATCCCTGGAGGGCAAGGACTAACCATGAATCTCTTGGATGTGTGATACTCATCTCATGCATGTGCTCTTGAGACTTCTGTTAACAGTTACATCTTGGTGGTAGTTTGTTTTAATATTCAGCTTATCTCCACTGTTTCTGCTTGCCACTGTCTCTCTTGTCATTTTGCTGACTTAGCCCTTATTTTGGGGAGCTTATCAGTTACTATGCAATAGAACACTGACAACATTCCTCCAGCCATGGCTGTCTTCCCTTCTCATTGTCAACTCTGCTGGATGCTGCAATGCCCCAGCAATGACCCAACATGGCAAGTCAACATACATGCTTATAAAAACCAAAAGCACTACTCCCCGATTTCCAGACAACAGGCCCCAGGTCCACATATTAGAAGTAGGAGATAGATGGGGGAAGACATATAATTTCCCCAAAAGAAGGTACTGATCAATTTTAAAAATTAGACACAGTGCTCTGAATTGTTTTCTTAGGGAAGGAGGCAGATTACTATAGATGAAAGAGGAGGTGAATCTTAGGCTCTGTGTGTTTTCTTCGACTTTTATGACTAGCTCTGAAGCAGCTAAGTGGTCAGAAACAGGAGAGGGATTGAGTCGTAACAAATTAACTTAGTAAAAGAAAAAGTTTAGATGTACTAGATGAGTGGTTGTTTTCAAATTTAACAAACCAACTGGGTAGATCAAAACTACTCCTATAATTAAGTGTTCTCATATTCATCTCTACATACTATTTTCATCTGCATTTATCTGACACATCAGTGGAGGGTTTCAAGTTTTTGAAAGATCACAACCAATTCCAACAACACACAGACTTTTAAGTTTATCATTATACAAAAACTTGGAGGTCATATTCCCAATAGTTTTATTTCTCTTCTTGACTATCAGCCATGTTACTTGTACTTTTTTTTCCCAGCTGAATTATATACATTTTTCCAAGCTGATTTTTGCTGGGCAACTTCCTGTCCATTTCCAGTCTCTCTGGGACCCTAAAAGTTAACTTCTCATTCCTTCCTGATGGGATCTCTCAGTTCATTCATCTGTGAATTTCATCAGTGTCCTCTCTACTCTCTCTTACAAATTATCAAGACTGATGGTAAGTAGAGCAGATTCAATGTCAATTCTTTCCCATTAAACTAGCCAAACAACTAACAAACCACATCTGATTACATATCCAGAAGTGTACTAGTGCCTTTTGAACTGAGGAGAGAAGAAAAGAAAGCTGGAAAGTTTTTGATTTATTTAATTAAAATCTGTTTAACTCTTGAAATGCTCAAATAGCACAGGATTTTTCAATTAAGTCTTCAGTGTAGGCGACTGGCTCCCTGCAAAGTTGTATTAATATGCTTCTTTCTAGTTGTTTGTAATGAGCTTTACATGTTACTCTTACAACCTGAAAAAGATTCAAGTTAATGGAACACAGTGCAGGAGGCAGTCATTTAATAACATATCACAAAAGCCCTACAATCAAATAAAATTTCTCCACAGATGGCCATAATGCACAGTTCCTCTTCCCTGTCCTCATTTTTTCACACCACTAATCCAATTTAATAATAAAGGCAAAGTTTTATCTTCATGTAGGTATTACTAAAATAGAGGGATGATAAAAAGGGTCGAGGGTTGGCAATGGCTTGCTTCTTTTTTTAATTTTTTTTTAGTTGGAGCCTCACTCTATCGCCCAGGCTGGAGTGCAGTGGCACACTCACGGCCACCACAGCCTCGAACTGCTGGGCTCAGGCGATCCTTCCGCCTCAGCTTTCCAAATAGCTGGAACTACAGGCACGTGCCACCATGCCCTGCTAATTTTTGATTTATTGTAGAGACGAGGTCCCACCAAGTTGCCCAGGCTGGTCTTGAACCCTTGGGCTCAGGCAATTCTCTTGCCTCTGCTTCCCAAAGTGCTGGGATTACAGGCATGAGGCACTGCGTCTGATCAATGACTTGTTTCTTAAAAGCCCACTCTAAGAAATACACTTAAGTTTAGACCTGGGAAGGCAGAGAAAAAAGAACCTGCAGCAGCAGGGCATGCAGGACTCCATATGGAAAAGGTCCTGCATGTGACTTCTCCAGTTCTAAGGTATCTGTGTAATATGGAAGGTAAAATCTGATGAGGTACCACTGCAGCTCAGCGGATGATCCCCGAAGTATATGGGGTGAACAGTTCTTCATCTTCTGCAGTGTGTCCTGGCTCAATGACTGCTCCCAGATACTGAGCTGTTAGCCTTGAATACTCCCTCCACTGGCCTCCTCAACCTCTCAGCCAATTGCTTGTGTCTTTTTAAAAAAATCTCTCAGACTCATCTACTTCTAAATCCTAAACCTCTCGAACTCATCTTCTTCTCTCCCCACAACTACCCTAGTTCATTATTCTTATCTGGACTACTGCAACAATCAACTAACTAGTCCACCAGTATTCTCTCATGCCCCATCCAATTTACCATCCAAAAGGCATCCAGAGTGTTCTTAAAAGCTTAAATTCCATCACAATGTTGTCTTGCTTAAAATCAACCAAGGAATTTCCATAGCTCTGTATGATATGATTTCACTTTTTTTTTTTTTTTAAGAGATGAGGTCTCTCTCTGTGATCCAGGCTGGAGAACAGTGTTATAAACATAGCAACTTCGAACTCCTGAGCTCAAGTGATCTCAGCCTCCCAAGTAATTGAGACTACAGGCGCCTGTCACCACACCTGGCTTTATTTCATTCATCTTTTAATTTCGACTCTTTCACTTACTAGGTTCCTGTTACATAAAGTTCTTTGAGGATTCAGGCATTCTACTACAGAGATTTTGCATAAACAATATCTTTTGCTTGGAAAGCTTTAAATCTATCCCCCTTTGGTCTAATTGTATAAGTATGTCAAAGCTCAGTAAAATGTCACTTGCTTAGGGAGGTCTTTCCTCCTTAACAGATCCTTTGCTTTTCCTATAAAGCATCCAGATTTAATTACATATTCATTTTTACGATGTATGTAATTTTAACAAAATACATGTCTCCACTGTCAAGCTCTGAGCTCCACGCAGGTAGGGAGAATGTCTGCTGTGTTCACAACGATATCCCCAGTCCTAGCTTGGTGCTTGGCTCACTACAGACCTTCGGCAAGTGTTTGCTGAATGAGCAAATGAAGGATCCTCTTTTCCTTTTTTACTCACCTTATTTTATCACTCTCCTTTTCCTATCTCTATTATTCTTTGAAGACGTATGAAGGCAGAAATAAAAATAAGAGATGATATCTTACAAAAAGAAAGTCTAATCATTCTATAAACATAAGAAATGAAAGCAAATAAATACCTCAAATAATTAATATGTAAAAATAATTAATCAGTCAAAACTATTGTCTCCTTTGGTGATCCTATCCATTTTTAAGTTCTATTACCTGAATGCAGATGGTTTGTATCAGAGTCCCATCTGCCCCCTGAACCCAAGACCAGCATTTTCATGTCTCCTTGACTTAAATATCAAATGGTTTTTTAACTCAATGTCCAAAGCCAAATTCCTCGCCTTTTCTTGACGTACATATTATTTCTTATTTCTGTGACCACCACCCTAGTCGTCTACATTTGAAACTTCCTATGCATTTGGAACCTTCCTTTTTTCTAGCACTCTATCAGTCTGGCCATATTCTAAAGATCTCAACTCTGCAACCTCACTCATTCCTTCTTCTTTATCCCCACTCTCTGCATGAAGGCCTGGACGCCTCCCTCCAATACCACTTGTGCCCTGCTACCACTCCTAAACACACCTCTGTACAGATCACTCCCCTTCTCAAAAAGCCTCACAAAAATTATGATTCTACTAGCCCAGTGTTTCTCATCATTGAATTCATATCCCCTCTTCTGATTAATGTAAAAATCTCATACCCTTCTGTACTTTATATTATAGAAATAGGGACTTTCTTCTATTCTTTAAATATGAAACTATAAGATCCAATGTGCTTCTTCAAACTCTACTCCCTCTATTCCTATCTCTAAGAATCTATTATTAGACTGTGGGCACTCAGAAGGTAGGACTTGGGCCAGTACCTAGTACATGGTAGGCACTTAATAAGTGTTTATTAAATAAACTAATAAACTCTGACATTCGGGTTCTTCCATGATATAAACTCAGTCAGTTTTCCAGTTTTATATCCTACTACTCTCTACTTGTTCTTAGCCAGTCAAATAATTCCAGTGGCTCTCAAAGCATGGTCCTAGGACCACCAGCATCAGTATCATCTGAGAACTCTTTAGAAATGTAAATTCTCAGGCCCCAACGAAGACCAGCTAAATCCGAAACCCTAGGAGCAGAACCTAGTAATTTGTGTTTTTTTACCAATGCTCCAAGTGATATTAATGCATGGTAAAGTTTGAGAACCACTGAATTTGTCTATTTATTCTTATGTAAATATTATTATTTCTACTCTCATGACTATTCTTATATTTCTTTTATATACAAACACCTCAGAACCTGTTCCAGTGTCTGGCTAATGCTCACTAAATTTTTTTTTTTTTTTTGGCTGAATAGTCAAAAACTCTACAATGCTCACTCAACAGCCTTCATATAACTTGACTGAAATCATGCCTCTTTTTATGTTCATACTATTTCAGTTGACATTAGGAAATGCAAACTTATTCTTAGTAATAACACCAATATTCTAATATTAATTGACTATAATTCTGCATATTTTGAGAGTAAATCATATCTCATTTACCTCTCAGTAGTCAAAATTTTTTACAAATTTTGCTATTTTTTAGGATCAGGAGAGGAGATACCTATTCTCAGATTCAAAGTTAAAAATTAAAAGCTTGAAATTTAATAATTCCAATTTTCCAGAGTTGAAGGTAAATATTTATTGATACTTATCTGTCCAATTATTAAGTGTCAAAATCACACAATTCATCCTGGGAGCCAGGTAAGACTTTAGCTAACCTTGGAGGCAATGCAGGCAAGTAATGCCTTGCTCTAAAGAGATTCTCATGCAGGAAGAAAATTTAAACCAGGGAGAAAAAGAATCTTATTTTCCCAGACTGAAGAGGATTCACCTAAATTCTGAGATAACAATAAAACTCTTAAACATGAAATGCAGGAAGTCATCAACTTGGAAATCAATAAAAATACAACTGTCGCCAGGTTCGGTGGCTCAGCCTGTAATCCCAGCACTTTGGGAGGCCGAGGCGAGTGGATTGCCTGAGCCGGTGGGTTCGAGACCCTCCCAGGGAAATTGGCAAACCCTCGTCTCTCCAATAAATCAAAAAAAATTAGCCGGGCGTGGTAGCACATGCCTGTAGTTCCAGTTACTTGGAAGGCTGAGGCAGAAGGATCGCCAGAGCCCAGCAGGGCGAGGCTGCGGTGGCCAGGAGCGTGCCACTGCACTCCAGTCTGGGCGACAGAGTGAGACTCCAATTAAAAAAAAAAAAAATACAATTGTCCACTGACTTAAAGAAGAAAGCCATGTATAATAAAAATCTTCAAACACTACACAGTCACACCACTTACACACACAAATGGCCACAAATGCAAGGTCATTTAAATAGCAGAGGTCATTTAAAACCTTTTAAGGAAATGGGATATATTTTCAGTATTAAGCTAATACCTCATCATAAAGATATAATCGGCAAGAAATTGCCAAAGTCTATAATCAGATTATGTTGGGAGCAATCTTACATTACTTAAGACAATCTTCCATTTTTTCAGTTACGGAAACAGCTTCACAGACATTGTGTAACATTTCCAAGATCACAGGTTTAAACACTGGCAAAGTCTAGGTATGCTTATTCTTAAACCAAGGTCCTTTCTTTCTTACCATTTTAATGTCTAGGGAGAATCAAGATGGGCTGATGACCACAAGAGCCATAAAGGAAAACACATTATATATTTAGGCAAAACCATTTATAATTAAATCCATCTGACTACTTACCAGGTTCATGAACCATCTTTACCAGATCTTAAGCATGTTGCCTAACAAACTGTGGTAAAGTCCATCATAAACTCAAGACAAAAATGTGGCTTCAATATTGTGAACATTTTCAATATATAGTCATATGCAATTTAAATATGTAACGAGTAAATCTTAGTACATAAAACAGGCAGATGGCTTTTGCTAATACAGAAATTCTAAGGTGGGTTAAGTAAATAATAAAAAATCTCCACAGGCTGAAACTATGTACTTGTAATTCTATGGTTGACCAGATCCTTATTTGAGTTCTGGTTTCAATAACTCCCAAAGACAACTCTTAACCTCCTTTTAATTCATTTTAAAAATATAGGTCAAACCCCATTTCAATAATGAAATATCCAAATCCCAATCCATACTCCAGTTATTTTATGTACTAACTATAATACAATTTTTTTAGTTGTAGAGTTTTCAGAGCTAGGAAGGACTTCTGAGACTATGTAATCTAATAACCATCATTATGTAAAAGAAAGAACTAAGATTTCTGACACAACTTTAAAACAACAAATTTTGGAATTGATATAAAGAGAAGCAGCATGAACGTTTTTTGATGTTCTGGCAAAATTTAAATGTACTATTACTCTACATATTTCTATCTTTGAAATACTGTGAGTACATGTCAATTTTAAAATCAGAAAAATAAAATTAAAAGCAAGATTTTGCTACTTAATTTTCTTAGTCGTTAAGAACTTTTTAAATACCATTGGATAATCTGGTAGGAAAACTTCAGTAATATTACTATGAAAAACATTACTATATACACAGGGCTTTTTCTTCCCTGCTAACATGCATACATGCTCTCAATCATCCTCATAACACTCCATTACATAGAGTAGAAAATTACAGATGAGAAAAGATAAAGTCTGTATGCAGAAATGACTCTAATTTAAAATATCACAAACATAAAATCTTTTAATACTATTTCAGTGAGAAACAAAGCCTTTAATATTGTCGCTATATAGCTAAAGAAACTAAGGCACAAAAAGATAACAATTGTAAAGCAGGAGTAAAAAATTAGGAACAGCGTTACGAATTTTGCAAATTCTGAGCTTGATATTGTAGGTAAAATTTCAAGAACTTCTTTTGCCGAAGGAAAAAATAAAAGGATGTATACATCTTATTCACAACAACCTGTACAAATACGTTATCAACATACCTATTGTTGTTTCGACAATTTCGACAGTTAACACACTCGAGAGGGTCAATCTGAGGTACCGCTGTGTACATTCCACCACCCTGGACAGCAAGGAGGTTTAGGGAAAAAGAAAAGAAGAAAGAATTCTGAAGTTGCCACTGACCAGCAGCCAAATAATTATAAATTTATATACCATGTTGATAATAAATGGGTACATGGAATATTTTAACCAACTCCCCAAGCAATGTTATTGATACACATCCACCAGTGAGTTCATTAGAGTACTGCATAATATGAAACTGTATTCCAAAACTTAACTGTCATGTTTTTCCATGTATTTTTATACTGGACAAAGTCAAATAAATGAAGGAAAAAGTTTAGCAACTTTCCTTCAAATCTAGTGGGCCCAAAATACATTATACATTACAACCTCCTATTCATTTTTACTTTTCTAGCAGTCATGGAAAAATTCTATGTGATGCCAGTTGGAGAAACAGGGTGTAAAATCTGTGTGAATGATGTCACATGATAAACTCATCTTCATTTTCCTGTAATTACTTCAACTAGGTCTGTTCACTTGACTACACTAAGTTTTAAAACATGTTATATTTTTCCAGATGGAGTAGATCCTCTGCCAGCAATGACTTGGAGGGGTGTGTTAATATTTGGATGTTGCTTTTGGCGGAAACTGCCCAGCAATTAAGAAAAATGCCCAGATTAACACATACCTCATTGTAAAATGTTCACTTGACATATATGATGGCAAGAGTTCTTTAAAAATGAAGTTAAAAATTAGAGTCAGAATTCTGCTTTCAGATTAAAAACAGCAGAACTGAATTTGATAAGGGTGGGAGAGATTGTCATACTGCACCCAAACTCAAAGCAGGCCTTCAAGGTTAGGAAAAGTTCAGGCAATTGTTTTTCCTAGAATACTTTCCATTTCCATTCATCTCATAACAACAGCCAGAATATAAGCAAACCAAAAGTACTGAAAATTTCCCTTGGCATTCTTCATCCAACCAGCAACAAAAATTATTAAGAAAACATCAAGAGAAAGAATATCCCTATACCATATTCAGTCCATGAGGGCAAACTCTAAAGATTAAGAAAATGAAGTTAACAACCTGTGGGGTAATGTATTTGTTTGAATCACTAAACTTGTTAAATTTAATTCAACGATGTTTATGATCATAAACATTTTTAAAATTTCCCTATTTCCTCCCACCCAGAAAAGAGTAAGAAAAGGAATAGGCTGGAATCACAGATAACATCTTCTAAAACTGTACACCTAATAAGGCAACTATTATTTAAATAGCAATTCATTGTTCAAAAAACCCCTAAGTTCTGTGTTCAAATACTAAAGCAAACATTAGTCTTATTTTTTCTTCCTATAGAAACAGCATGTGCTATTCACATTTTAACACTCTCTCCTTCAGTCTTCTTGGACAATGTTAGCAGTTTGGACTAGAAATGGTGACCAAAAAAGTTAGAAAGTCTGAATATAAGCCATGTCTTTCTGCACAAAATAATAAAATCATTATTCCCTTTTGGTAAAGAGATGTACTAAAGCAAATTAAATAATTTTTCTATGACACACAAAAGTTAGGTCACACAAAAGCCATTAGATTTCTAGCTTTAAGATACAAATATATATTACAGCTTTGTTCTCTAAAGATCATATTTTAATAAATCTGTATTAAAGTTGAATATAAAAAAAGACCTTTAAACTTTTTTAAACTGTAGCACATTGTGGGTTATGGCAAAATTATCTGTAATCAGAACAATGACAAAAACTAACTAATGCTTAATTTGCTCAACTAAACAAATTATCTATTTGATCAAAAATAACATGGATGTACATCCATCTAATGTAATAAATCAAACTTTCTAGTGCCATGAATCCCAGCATAAGTCTAAAATATGCTAGTTATTCTAATCCATTTTGAAAATGAAGCTGTATCAGTTAGTTCTCTCTGAAATAAGGTTGTTTTAAGGGTTTATCATTCTTTGTGGCTAAAGAATAGTAACATTATAAAATGTAAAACACTTACTGTCCACAACAACAAAACACATTGGACAAAACAGAAGAAACCAATGCAGGTCAGAACTCACAATCTGGTGGGCTGTGGAGGTATTCTGCATGGCCTATACATGCTTTAAAAAATTTGAATTAGGTGCCAGCATGTAAAAATCTGGCCATTTCACCTACATTTACAAATGTTTTAAAAAAATCAGAAAACCTGGCAACACTGGGCCCTTGGCTTGCATGACAATAGTAGGTACTGAACTGCGGCTGTTTCTTGAAAATAGTGCAGGGGCTCTCCAGGTTGTGCACGCCTCTATGGCTACCATCTCATTCCCAACTGCTACACTCAACTTCCTGATCCACCTGACTCTTCTCGGTATTTCAGTTTCCAAACTCTACTCAAAATAAATAAAATTTAAAGGATTTGGACTGGTTTATGCCCAACAGTATTTTTGTTTCATCTCAAGAACAACTTCCAGTCTGTTCTTTACTGATGTTAAATACTTTTAAAATAGAAACTAAACTGATGATAACTATTACCCAACACTAGAAAATTTACAAAGATTACTCTAGATCAAGGGGCTGCCAGTGATACATACTATTTCCATTCAAGTGAACCTGTAGATTTCTATACCAAAAAAAGCTAAGTATGCTGACCCTGTTCTGGTACCCTGGCACCCTGAGGCACAGAGAATCTTGTATTTAGAATTAGGTCTCTTACATTCACCAGATGATGAGGATGTTCAAAATCCACATGTGTCCTTGTTAAAGAGTTGGTATGCCCAGAGTAAAGCCCTCCATTTAAGCTCCCATTCACAATTCCATTAACTCCATTGGGGACCTTATGGTGAAGATGGGAGCAGCCATTGCTGAGACCACCATTGCTCAGGAAGCCTCCATGAACATTCCCATTCATCCGGTTTGCTCCCGAGAGTGTGGTGTATTCCACCATCTGCCCATTAATCTCTGACCCTTGGTAGAGATATCCTGGTGGGTCATATTCTGTTAAAAGAGAACAAAAAAGTAAAAACAAAAAAAAAGTGAGACACTGAGAAGGAAAATCACCTTGCTTAGGAAGTCTTATGAATGAAACCCCTAAGAAACTACAAATAGATTAAACATTTTTGCAAATGTTCACTTAAAAGCCTACTTATGACATATGTCTTAATAAAGTTACTATTGTACTTTTCTTTACAGTGTGGAGATAGCCATAAACTTTGAGTTAATTATGACTCTGTTAATGGAAAGAGGAAATAATCAGGGAGAAATAACTCAAAAGAGAGTAAGTAAATTGGGCAAGCTGAAACTATCAAAGTACTGGCAACACTAAGAACAAGTGCTTAAGCTCTCATACACTTCAAAGTGCTGAAAAAACTGTATAAAACAACAAAAGACTAGCTTTAGGTAGGATATTTCAGATGGCAATAAACAACACTTAAGCAGAAGAATGGAGTTGTGTATATATTCACTGAACAGTCATACAGATCCTTAGTCACTATAGCCAGTTTGGAGGCCGTGGAGTTCCAAAGGCAAAAGGCTATTCTATTTCCTTATATTAAAAGCATTTAAACAATTGTCTCAAAATTCTGATTTTTACTTTTTAACCCACAAGATATAATTATAAAAAGTAAAATATTCCTTAGGACGTACAGTATCTAAACTGTACAGGATTTGTTGTCAGAGTTTTGTTAAATTCTTCAAAGGTATGAGAGCTCGCCAAGACTGGATTAGGCGTCCCTCCTTTCCACAGCTGCTCCTATGACTGCACTTTTTTGCACAGGTGTGTAATGTTGGCATGCCTAATTATGTTCTCCACTAAACTGTCAACTTTGAGAGGGCAGACACTACATTTATCTTATTTATTGTTATATCTCCATTGTCCAGCAGAGTGCCTGGCACATGGGAAACAGTCAATGAACACCTTTTGAATGAATGACTAAATACAAACTACCATGCAAATTTCCCATTTTTAAATATATTATCAGGTCACAAAGGAAGATGACTTTAATCAGATTAATCTTTCTCAGACAACCAGACTAATACTTTTCTTTTAATAATTCATCACACACTCATACTATTAAAGATAATAGAACTAAAACCATTTAGAAAAGGGACCAAACAACCGCTCACCAACCGTTTCAGCCTGACTTAGCCACCACTTCTCTCCTTGCCTATCTCTTTGAAGGCCCTATCCAATAAAAATAGAGCACTTTTCCCTCCCTGAACTACTAACTAAAAAGGTACCACATGTAGGGACTGGCTAACAGTCACTGGAAGTGCCTATCACTGCTGGTATCCTTCTTTACTTTTACTTAATTCCTTATGCTGGAGCCAAAGGGGAAACCAAAAAACTTTCTCCCACCAAAGACTAAAATCCCTATTTATTATTGTATTCTAAAATAGCTGGGGAAATAGGAAAGGTAGAAAGGTGGGGTAAAGAGAATTGAAGAAAATGGGAAAAGGAATTCTAAATCATTTGTTTCAAAACTGTGTTGTCACTGATAGTTCAAGCAGACCTATTACTAGATTCATTCAGTGGAGAATACGCCACGCCACTCTGGAGCAGTATTGGCCCATCAGGTACAGAGACAGAGCTATGTTAACTTCATTGGTAGGTGTCATTCAGTGACAGTAACTTAGAAAAATCTTCACTACCTGCCTTTCCATCATGTCCTTTCTATTCCCTGTTGACAAGATTTGTACCAGTGTGAAGGTATTCCTACAGCAACTCCAGAGCTCAGGCTTCAAAAATGTATCCTCTTTGGTGGTCCAACAAAGCCAGAGTTTCCCAGCACTAAGTCAGCTATTTACTTAGAGACCTGCTTAGTTTTGGCTTTGGTGTTTATGTCTACTGGGTGATTTAATTTGATGCTCCACTTACTTTGGCTGACAGCTAGAACGCTTTTAAAGTCACCTCCTCTGAATGAAGAACATCTAACGTGTTTCATACCATGACACTAATACACAAAAGTGTTAGAAATCAATATTTATTCTCACAATATTTTTCTACCCATCTTTAGAAAAAGAGAAGGAAATACTTATGAATGGCTTACTCTGTATGGTATTCTGTTGGCGATTCTTCCACAGGCACATTGCAATGAAAACCATAAGAATAAGGACCATGACACCCAGCACACAGCCAACGATCAGATATAACATGTCACTGCTCCTGGCAGGGCTGGTTGCAGGCCCTACATTTCCTCCACTTCCTGAAGAATTTGGAGGGGTGCTTAAGTCTTTGACAGGATACTCAGAAGCCCCAGGAACACGTTTCACTAGTTGAAATATAAAGGAAAACATGATGTCAGAGTGAACACAGACTATGAAATGGTTTACTCTCTCAAGGAGGTCTGGTTAGGAATGCAAGCCAGTCTGTTTACACTTGTTACTGAGATGATCTGACCACCAGTGAGTCACAAAGAGGGCTCCAAAGTTTAAAAATCTGATGTGCCAAAGTTTTAGTCCACAAATTTTAGAGAAAGCCTAAGAGCAGAGAAACAAATGTACTTGGTCTAACCCCAAAGTGCTATATGATTATCTGCTTAATTGCATTTACAGAGACTTCCAAAGTGTTGAATAAAAGTATTTTGTGGATGAAACAAAAACTCCTTTCTATCTGATACACTTTGAGCTAAATAAGATTCAGAATTACATATTTAATGCTTCTACCATATATAAAAAAGTCACTACCAATATAAGAAAGTATGGCTTTGGACTATTAGAACAACTACATACAAATCTCAAAACCTCACATATAATACTAAGCATTCCAAAAGCAAAGACTTTTGGAGTCCATGTAAATGCAGTATTTACCTAATTGATATTCTGGGTAAGAGTGATAACAAAAGCTAGTAACAGGTGGAACTCAAACTCCATTCTCTCATCTCCAAATCATACGTTCTTAAGACTCTAAATGTCACAAAACGGCTGGGTACAGTGCTCATGCCTGTAATCCCAGCACTTTGGGAGGCCAAAGCAGGATAGCTTGAGGTCAGGAGTTCAAGGCCAGCCTGGATTCCATCTCTGAAAAAATTTTTTTAATTATACCAAAAAACTGTCATAAAAAAAGCAGTAAAGTGGTTTACAGCCAGTCTCTGGAACCAGACCACCTAGTTTAACATCTTAGCTCTACCATTTATCATTAGCTGTATGACTTTTGTCTCCACGAACTCCAGCTTTTACATTTTGAAAATGGGCATGACAATAAGCTCTATCATTGGTTGTAATGAAGAGTAAGTGAGTTAAGACACGTAAAGCATGTACAGCCTGGCACATGGTGGTGGCTCAGTCAATTCTGCTGTTACTATTAGTTATTATTCTACATTTCCTGCTATAGTGCTTAACAAGCCACAGAAGCAAAGTAGTCTTTTAAAAATCTACTCAACAAACATCATTAAATGGCGGTTCAGTTTTCTAGCAACATCAACTACACAGAACAGAGTGGGAATAAGGAAAGGAGAAGCTGTCTTTCAAAAGAAGGAGCTCTCCATTATTGAAAGCTGGATAAATACTTGGCAGAGACTCTGAAAGAAATTTCTACCTCAGGTGATATGTTGGGTTATATAATTCAAAGGTCCCTGTCAACCATAAACAAAAAAAAAGTTTCTGAGGCACAATAAATGTTCCATATCATACATTAAAGATTATGATTACTCATGGGGCCTTCAGATTTAATTACTCTTTATTGACTCTTAATTTATCTGTAATTCTACCAAGCTTCATGATCTGATTTCCAATCTCTTGCGAAAATTAAAAACTGAGAACAAATGGCTTGCAGTGGCACAGTCTCATTAACAACAATAAGAAGAGAGCTAGAGCCTGACCTGAGGAAGATGAGATGATCCTCTGAAAGTGGACTGGAGAGAAAATGAAAAAGAATGAGAGAGAAGAGAAGAGAAGAGAAAAGAAGAATGAGATGAAAAAAGATAAAGAAAAACCAAAGAACTAAAGAAAAAAAGAAAAAAATCTGGCAGTCTGTGATATTTGATGGGAAGGGAAATGGCAGGCCTTGAATGCCTCTGTCATTCCTGAAGATCTTACTGAAGACAAAATGATCATTGTTCACAACAAGAACCTGTAGTCATTTTTTTTAAGGTTAAGTTATAAACTAGATAGTCCACCTAACAGGATGGAAATTATGTAATACGTTTTAGAAAATCATTCAATGTGAATGATCAACATTTTTGTGTGTGTATGTGTTGGAAGTCTCACTCTGTCACCCAGGCTCGAGTGCAGTAGCACATTCACGGTCACTGCAGGTTCAACCTGCTGGGCTCAGGTGATCCTTACAGCTCAGCCTTCCAAGTAGCTGGAACTACAGGCACGTACCACCACACCCAGTTAATTTTTTGATTTGTTGTAGAGATGAGGTCTCGTCAAGTTGCCCAGGCTGGACTCCATCCAACCCGTGGGCTCAGGCAATCCTCTCACCTCGGCCTCCCAAAGTGCTGGGATTATAAAAGTCAGCCCAGCCTGGTTAACATTTTAAAGAAGTTTTTCATTTTCCACTGATCTGAAAGATGGTAGGTAGAACCTTTCATTCCCTAGCAAAGTCAGATAATGAGGCATACCATTGTAAACACAGCTATGCCATTATACTATTATAAACAACAGTTATAACATCGTTATCTGTGTTGTTCTATGTTTTGCCTGGCTAGATTCTTAAGTGTCTTGGGGACAGATATATGTCATTTTTATTTAATTTTACTCCAACTATCTATTAACACATCACAGTATCTGGTACAAAAAGGCACCCAAATAAAAGTTTACCAAAAGAAACTCGAGGTAAGTCTAAAGGTATATATATATGTATGTATGTATGTATGTTTAAATGTAGATTTAAGATGTGAGTATTGCAGCAGAAACACATATGACTTAAAATTTAACTAAAAGATTTAAACCTTGGCTTTATAGTTCAATCTTTCTGAGCATCTGTTTCCTTAATTTTTAAAATTTATTTTTTTCATTTCTTCATTTTATTTTATTTTATTTTATTCTTAATTTATTTTTTGGAGTTGGAGTCTCACTCTGTCGCTTAGGTTGGAGTGCAGTGGCATGCTCACGGCCACCTCAGCATCGACCTGCTGGGCTCCAGTGATCCTTCCGCCTCAGCCTTCCAAGTAGCTGGAACTATAGGCAAGCACTACCATGCCTAGCTAATTTTTGATTTATTGTAGAGACAAGGTCTCACCAAGTTGTCCAGACTGGTCTTGAACCCGTGGACTGAGGCAATCCACTCGCCTCAGCCTCCCAAAGTGCTAGGATTACAGGCTGAGCCACCGAGCCTAGCCTATTTCTTCATTTTAAATAGGGATTATAAAATCACCTGCAGCAGGCACTGATGGCTGCTCAGCCCACTTAACAGCCTTCTTCTTCTTGCAAGCAAAGCCCCAGTTTTGTTTTGGTGTCCACTGGAACCCACATAACTCTGGGGTAAATCTAGTGGACAGCTTGGGAGTGGCATGTGACTGAATTATGGCCAATGAGACCTGTGGAAGATCTACTAGAGGACTTTGGGGGAAATCTTCCTTGTTCACAAAAACAGATGCTGTCAGATGTGAAGCCCAGCACAGTGGCAAGCTATGAGTGGTGCTAGTCTTAGAGCCAAGTTGACAAGCTGACAAAGGGGAAAGATGGAAAACAATGAACTTCTGAATTAAACAAGCTTGGTGTTAGTTATCTACTTCTGGACTTCTTATTTTGGGGATAACAAATGTTCTCACTGTTGATGCCTACTGAGTGGGGATTTTTGTGTCCCCTGCAGTTGACAATATCCCCAAGGTTGTTATGAAGATTAACTGAGACTGTGGACAAGACTGCTTTTGCTTGTAAATATCCACATTAGCTGTTTGTATTATTCATGTGTAGTGCCTTCTATTTTTAAAAGATGGTAATATTTTACAATTAATTTACGTATATAGGCATAGTTGAAATCGTTAATTTAGAATTAGTGCCTGTTAATTCTAACTTAACTACTACGCAAATTAAACAAGTAATGTTATAAATATCTATCACTCAAGAAACTGCTTTAAACATATGTAGTGCTCTTCCTAACACATTTCCTCACTAAACAGAGTTGGAGTCTCACTCCGTCACCCAGGTTGGAGTGCAGTAGCACACTCACAGCCACCACAGCATCGACCTGCTAGGCTCAGGAGATCCTTCCACCTCAGCCTTCCAAGTAGCCAGAACTACAGGCACGTGCTACCACACCCGATTAATTTTTTTTATTTATTGTAGAGATGAGGTCTCACCAAGTTGCCCAGGCTAGGCTCGAATCCATGGACTCAGGGAATTCTCTCACCTCAGCCTCCCAAAGTGCTGGGATTACAGGCTTGAGCTACCCTGCCTTTTTTATACTTTTGTTAGTTCTCTAATTCTCACAGCATGCTCAGAAAATAGCCGGCAAATATATCTATTCTCTTCATGCAGAAAAAGAGAAGGGAAGTGATTTACCCAGATTCACACAGAAATTAATGAATGGGATTAAAGATGACGTAAACTATTTTGTAGTCAGGTGCTCTAGCCAACACATTGTTTCTGTTGGGACAGTCCAAATGTATGCACCAGAAAACAGTCCAAAGCAGAAATTTCCTTAAGTAAACATATCAACAGTTAGAAGCAGTAATCCAGAGTTTGCAATTCTAGCGCTGTCCAAGGAAAAAGCACAAATTCTTATCCCTCTCCTACCTTTAGTCTCACAGATCATCACATTGCTAAATTCACTTTCTCCTCCCTCATTGAAGCACTGCATTTTAATGTCATAGGAGGTTTCTGGCTGCAGGTGGCCAATCATGTGCCACTGCTTTGAACCTAGAAAGGAAAAATAAAAGGTTAGCTTTATATATCATACAACCTAAATGATAATGTCAATATAATTATTTAATATCTTCAGAATGAGGTTAGAACAGCATTCATCATCACCTAGGACAGTTTGTACAATGAAAATGTACTCAACGAAGGTATTTTAGTAAGGCACCACAGATAAACAGCATTTCTATTATGTGACATGAAAAAAGGTAAAGAGGAGAGAATACTCAAAGTTATATCTGTGTGTTGGCAGCAAAGCTTGCTTCATTAAAAATAATTAGTGGCTGGCTGGGTGTGGTGGCTCACACCTATTATCTTAGCACTTTGGGAGGCCAAGGTGGGAGGATTGTTTGAGTCCAGGAGTTTGAAACCAGCTCAGCAACAAAACAAGACTTCCAAAAGAAAAAAGACATAAAAATTTAATAAATTAAAATAATAATAATCAGTGGTGAGTCTTTCACAAAACACATGTTAACCTTATACATAGACTAAAAAAAAAACCCTCCAGTCCCTGGATCCCTATTTCAACTCAGCAAGCCGATCTCCTATGTCTATCCACCAAAAAGCAATAGTATATACAAGATCAGCAAATGTGCATTGCCCAGAGCAAGTGACCAGTTACAAGAAAGGCCTTCCTTAGAGAAACTCTCAATCCCATTGTCATGGACACAATATGAACGGACATATAAACGAATGCCTGAATAAACTGCTGAGAATCATCCACAAGCAAACTCTACCATGGGAAACTCTCAGCTGCCACTCCCACTACTGCTTTTCTTTCTGAGTCAGGATCTCCAAACCACACAAGTATCTCTAATAGAATGATTCTGTTATCCCTGGCACAGAGCCAGCATTTCATTTCGAAACACTCCTAAACGGAACACTCTAGTTTAAATCACTCTTCATTTTTACTTCCATGGACCTGTGACAAACATTCATAAGCAGGGACACTTTTGCCAGATTTAATTAACTCTTCAAGCACTCTTAATCCCTCTTAGAAAACATCTCTTCAGACTGTTTCCACTGTTACTTAGAAACTCAAGTATACCACCAACTGATTTAAGAATTAATTGAAGAGAAAGAAAAAACAAAATAAAACCACATACACAAGTTAAATCTACTTGGCTGACAGGACCAATATCACCAGGCTCCTTTCTAATTCAACACAGACAAAAATATTTCTATCTGGAAGTATAACCCCCTTTCCAGGTCACCAACACAAAACGCCTCACTCACTCACCCATATTTTACAAGGAGGAAAATCTGCTTGTTTTAGGATCAAGCATCTCTGAAAGGATCCAGAAATGAGAAATTCTATGCCTCATTTATAAATGTAAAGAGGACCCTAAAAAAATCTTGACATAAAAACTGGTTGAAACCGGAATAGGCCTATTTCTAAAATCCAACAGCTTTGACTTCTATTTTTTCTCTAGACTTAGGTCTTTCCTGACCTGGTTCTACACTCACCTAACTATAAATATTCTCTTGAATAATTACTACACTAGATTTGAAGTTTTCCTTTCATAATACTAGTAAAAATAAAATTTACCTAGGCTTCTTATATGTTATTAATAAGAAAAATAGTTAAAACAATACATATCTTGTTAGATTAATATTCCATTGTTATGGTAATTCTTCCAATGACTAAAATTACAGGAAATATCAGCAAAGAGAAAGAATTTTACTGATAATTTATGAATAAGAAACTAAGTGCATTATTAAGTTTAAAACCAGCACATATGCTTTGCTTAATAGGCAGTTACTTACCCAAAGGATATTTTTTAAAAGGTAAGAATTTACCACAGGGAGAAACCAAAGCACACACTTAAAGATCAGAATGACTGATACTCTGTATTTACTTGGAACTCAACTTTATGAGATAAAAATATTCAATACAAAAGCACTGGTATGTTGAAAACATTTATAGTTTATCTAAATGTAGAACTTAATTCAGAAGATAGGATAACACTTATCCTCTTAGTGTATTCTTTTATAATTTGAGTTTTGCGTTTTTTTCAAAAGTTTAAATTATGGGCCAATACACATAAGAAATCCAAAACCTTTAAAGAAAACTTTTTTTTTTTTAAATTGGAGTCTCACTCTTTGTCGCCCAGGCTGGAGTGCAGCGGCACGCTCACAGCCACCCCAGCATTGATCAGCTGGGCTCAGGCAATCCTTCCGCCTCAGCCTTCCAAGTACCTGGAATTACAGATGCATGCCACCACGTACAGCCAGTTTTTGTGATTTATTGTAGAGGTGAGAGCTCACCAACTTACCCAGGCTGGTCTCAAACCCCACGCTCAGGCAATCCTCTCGCCTCAACCTCCCAAAGTGCTGGGATTACAAGCTGAGCCACTGAGCCCAGCCAAAGAAAATTTTAAGTACAAAAGATGAATACTTGTGTTCCTGGGTTTGGGAGAATAGGCCAACAGTTTCCAACTGCCACAAAAACAATTTCAAATGCATAAACTTGAAAATAAGGAATAAGCAAATTACACAGCACAGTGAAGCCCATTTAAACATCTAACTATTCAGTATATTACATTTATAAACAAGTTCTCTGTGAACCTACAGCAACACACGTGCAGACACTACTACTAGATGTAAAAGCTTCTTTAAATAACTTCCAAGTTTCATGCTCAATATTCATATCACAGAAGTTTGCAAAGGTCCAAAAATCTGACCTAGAATATGGTGTAAAAACTGTTTACCAGTGGATATTTCTAGAAAATAGAACCTCCTAAGAAAGGTGAAGACAGAGAAGAGAGGGAGAGAGACAGAGACACAGACAGAGATGGATATTCATTCTATTTACATTTGTCTTGTTTAGAATTATGACAAATGTTTAACCTCTGTCAACAATTTTTAAAAATAAAAATCTGACATCTTACTTCTCTAAACCACCTAGACTAAAATGAAAACCTAGATAGGCCCAAAATGCAAGACAGTCACAAACTACTAACTTTCCACCTCTTCTTCAAATAGTCTTTTTATTGATATAAAATATGCATACAGAAAAGTCCACATAACTGCACAGCTCAATGAATGCTCACAAACTGAACATATTCACCGTACCAATACCAAGGTCAACAAAGAGAACACAGGAAAGCATCCCACCCCAAATATCTCCTTCACGCCCTCCTAGGTCGGTTCTTCTCTCCCTCAAGACGGCTACTGTTATAACATCCAAGAGCACAATAGTTTTGTCACTAGAAATTGACAGAAAAGAAACAATAATTCCTTCATTCAAAAAAATACTGAGCACCTACTATGTGCCAAGCATTAAAACTCAGGTCATAAATATTCCATTACATTACAAAAGTCATTCCACTGAACAAACATTAAAAGGACTAGTACAATATTTAAAGAAATGTGATACAGTAGATTTAAATCAAATTATTATAACAAAAACTATACGCAATATTTAGGGTCAAGAAATCATATGGAAAATAATCTTGGTCTACGGTAATTTTCTGGCATAATACATTAGGACATTTAGTATTTCAAAGAATTAAAAATTGGAGTGAAAAAAGATCTTGGAAGAAGCTTCCTCCCAAAGCAAGAATTTCTTCTAAGGTATTACTGAGAAATAGGCATTCAGCTTCTATAGAACACTTCCAATATTAGAGAGTCTATTACTTTGTGGAGGAATCTATGTTAGAAAGTTCTTTCTTACACTGCTTTCTTGTAAATTCCCCTCCCCCAACTGACTCGGCTTCTCTTCCACATAATAGTCCTTAAATATTTGAAGACGCTATCATGTTGCTTCTGTTAAGTCTTTTTTCCTCCCTGAACATCACTAGACATTCCATTGTTCTTTTCGGACTCCATTCAATTCATTGTGGAACACCTCACCATTGCAGAGGCTGGGAATATAGCAGGGAGAAAACAGTACCCAAGAGCAGAAAGGGAATAACATTTAGTAGAGGAGATGAACTTCAAGCAAACAATTTCTGATACACCATGTACTTAAACTTTGATAACTGCTATGAAATAAGCATAAAGTACATCTGACAAATGACTAATACCCAGAATCTACAAAGAACTCAAACACATTAGCAAGAAAAAAGCAAATAACCCCATTAAAAAGTGGGCTAATGACATGAACAGATAACTCTGAAAAGAAGATATATAAATGGCCAACAAACATAAGAAAAAACTCTCAATATCATTCATCATCAGGGAAATGCAAATTAAAACCACAATGAGATACACCTTATGCCAGTCAGGATGGCGATTATTTAAAAATAAAAAAACAATAGATGCTGGCATGGATGTGGAGAAAGGGAATGTTTATATACTCTTGGCGGGAGTGTAAATTAGTACAAGTTCTATGGAATGTAGTATGGAGATTTCTCAACAACTAAAAGTAGATCTACCATTTGATCCAGCCATCCCACTACTAAATATCTACCCAAAGGAACAGAGGTTAATTATATAAAAGAGATACCTGTACCCACATGTTCATTCACAATTGCAAAGATGTGGAATCAACCCAAATGTCCATCAGTCAATCAGTGAATAATGAAAAAGTGGTATATATACACCACAGAATACTATTCAGCTATCAAAAAGAATGAAATAATGTCTTATGCAGCAACTTGGATGGAATTGGAGAACATCCTAAGTGAACTCAGAAACAGAAAACCAAATACCACATGTTCTCAGTGGGAGTTAAACTAAGGACCTGCAAAGGCATAGAGAATGAAATAATGGACACTGGAGACACAGAAGGGGGAGGGGGGAAAGGATGGAGAGACAAAAAAACCACCTATTACAATGAGCAGAGGTGGGGGTGGGGGATACACTTAAAGCCCAGACTAAAACTATTTGCACCCTCCAAAGCTATTGAAATTAAAATTAAAAAAAAAAGAAACATAAAGGGTATAGTTAGATTTATAGCATGCAAATGAGGGGAAGTTATCAGGGAAGATCTATCTGAAAAAGTGACATTTAAACACACAACAGAGAAAAGTGGAAGTATTTAGATAAAGCATTGGGAAGAAAAGCACAAGGCAGCAGCAGGAACTACCCAGAGCCAAGGTCCTGAGTCTTGGTGAACACAAAGAAACTAAAAGAAGGGCCAGAAAGGGAGAGGTGCTAGAGACATGGCTGAGGGTGTTGGTAGGGGTCAGCCAGGTCATTCGGGGCCCTTGGGCCACATACAAAATTCTAGATTCCATTTTAAATACAATAGAAAAGCAATTCCAATACCCTTCACCAACTTGGCTGTTTTACTTATTTTCTCTATATGCATTCCAATTTCTCAACATCTCTAAAAGTAAGATGTCAAGAAGTGATATTTCTAGTATAGACTCCAATGAAACTGCATGAGTGAGACATTATTATTATCACTGTTATTATACAGTCTCATTCTGACACCCAAGCTGAAGTGCAGTGGTGCTATCATAGTTTACTGCAGTCTTGAACTCCTAGGCCCAAGTGATCCTCCTATCTCAGTTTTCTGAGTAGACGGGACTCTGGCATGCACCACTATGCCCATCCACTTATTTTATTTTATATTTTTTAGAGACAAGGTCTTGCTGTGTTGCCCAGGCTAGTCTCAAACTCCTGGTCTCAAGTGATGCTCTTGCCTCAGTCTCCGAAAGTGCTAGAATTATAGGCATGAATCACCATGCTCGGTTGAGACATTATTTATTTATGTATTTATTTATTTTGAGTCGGAGTTTCACTCTGTCACCCAGGCTGGAGCGCAGTGGTACACTCACAGCAATTCCAGCATCGACCTGCTGGGTTCAGGCGATCCTTCTGCCTCAGCCTTCCAAGTAGCTGGAACTACAGGCACGAGCTATCAAGCCCAACTAATTTTTTATTTATTGTAGAGACGAGGTCTCGCCAAGTTGTCCAGGCTGGTCTTGAACCCGCTGGCTCTACTCGCCTCAGCCTCCCAAAGTGCTGGGATTATAGGCTGAGCCACCAAGCCCAGCTGACATTATTTTTAAAATGTAGCTAGACAATGAAGTTGATTTTTATATTCAGGTCATTGTTCATTTAAACAAAACAGAAATCAAAATACTTTGCAGATGAACTACTGACAAATCATATCTCCCCATACTTTTGCAACTGTGTGTGCAACCAAAATGTAAGGTACTATCTATATTAAATTGGTATACTGGCTTTCTTTGAGACAAATTCAACAGCATTAATGTACGTACCATTCCATTTTTTACTCTATCTTAACCTAGGGTGACACATCTCATAACATTTGTAAACCTTCTCCCTTTGAAGCTCCTTTACAGAGACTCTAGCATGCTGGTGCGACTTACCTTCTACAACATCCCTCTTGTAATCACTGTCATTGTCACTATCTGTTGGTCGGTAATAGATATAAAATCCTTGAATGGGGGTGTTATTGTTACTTGATGGAATATACTAAAAAAACAGAAGTAAAGACTTGTCAAAGACAAAAATAAATGTAACTTTTACATACATTAAGATTTATTTATCTATGTGGTCTTATTTTTCTAGCTTCATTTTGCAAACATACTTAATGTTCATTTTAAATTTAGCTCAAAGATATTAAGAGCATTTAGCTTATTGCAGGGGAGAGCAGTACACCTTGCTAGGTTCAAAAGCATAAAAGTACATTTGGTTCAAAGTTAATAAACACGAAATGGCAATTAAGTTAATAACACTTGGATAAGAGCTGAAGAAACAACAATTTTATTTTTAACCCTGCTCTCCTTCTAATATGGGCTTTTAGACAAATAGTGGTGACTTTCCACTTCCCTTCAATTAAAATTTAAAATTTGCTGGTCGCAGTAATATGTTATGAGAATATTACATTAGTTGTTAACATGACCAAATCAGAACATCTTGTCATTCAAGATGTTATTTACTTACTGTCCATTTTAGCATGATCTGAGTATCACTGACAGCCTCTGTGTATGCAATGTGAGGTCCAGTAATTGGACGGTTAGAAAAACGGTTGGGGAACCCAGCCACCTGATAAGGACGCGATGCTGAACTCCGGAAACTCTCACCATAATGGTTGATAGCTATGACCCTAAATTTGTAGACTGAACCTATGGAGGGAAAAAAACGTAACTTAAAAAAGTCATACTAAGACAACTGAGGTAGAATACTCAAAATATGGCAATTGTGCTTAAGTATCTATCTACAATAACATACTCTAAAGCCTGTATGGTAAATAGACTTCAACCCACTTGCCAATTTCAATCAACTGGGAGTGGCTGCTCCATGCATTGTGTTCAAGATCCCAAGACCTTTTAGGAGTCACCAAGAAAGACTTCTGGGAAAGATTAATGACATCTCATGGAGGGAGTAAGTGAAGAGGAAAGAGAGCATTTGCTCTTTTTACCATCCCATCCTAGGTCATACCCATCAAAGACAGTATTAGTTGAAGTATCTGTCCCCCAAACTAGGCTTTTTTCACTCTGAAAGAAACTACTGAAGTGCAGTTTAATATGGTAAATACATTTATAAAGAGGCACTGTGTGGGTGGCAGCAGACGCCACTTTGGTTTCACGGCTAACGAGGTAAGAGGGAGCAAATTTCAACTATAACAGAAGGAATTTATTTGGATTAGATATTAAGAACCTAAAAAAATGCTAAGGATTGTGAATTTGTGAAATCTGAATCTGAAGAATAAATTGAAATTCTAAAGCAAGTTTCCAAATAGCTCAAAAATAATCACTGGGCTTCTGAAGGCAATATGAAATTATGCCTAGGAAACCTAGGAAATACTTCTTAGCTTCGCCCACGTTTAAAACTATCATCTTCCAGCTATACCTACATGCTCCTGAGCTCCTAATGTTACTTGTTTAGACAAACACAGTCATTTGCTACTAATGTACATTTAAAGGTCCAGAAACAAAAATGGACCTGAAACCTAAACAAATCAAAGTAAAGAAAAGTTTATGTATGCTTTTTTCCCTCTACAGTTTAATTTTTTTCATAAGTCTCAAGGTTTTTTTGGGGGGGGGAGGGCTGAGTTCCTCTGCTGAAACAATTCATATAGAACAGACAGGTATTGTTAACTCATTTCCATAAGACTAAACACTGAGTATAATTATGCTGAGATCCAGCATCAGATCAAACAATTTAGTCAAATAACAAGCAGTTTTCCTCTTAAAATAGTCTGTCATAGGAAAACATATTCACACTTCCATATATACAAAGATGTTTACCACAACATAATTTCTAATTGCAAATGAGTAGAAACATAAAGGATAGCTAAGTAAATTATGGTATACTTACTTGTAGGAAAGATAAATAACTATTAAAAGTTGAGTTTATATAGAATTTTTAATGATATTGAAAAACAAGTATGAGGAAATATGAGGACTAATATGAGAAAAATGGGGGACAAAACAATATTTATGGCATGATCCTGGTTGGTATTAAAAGAGAAAAAAAGGCTAGAAAAAAATCCCAAAATATAAACAATGATTATCTTGGATGGGTGAATTTCAGATGGCTTATTTATTCTCTTTATATTTTATTTTCACATTTTTTTTTTTTTTGAGTTGGAGTCTCACTCTGTCACCCAGACTGGAGTGCAGTGGCCGCTCCCAGCCACCACAGCCTCGACCCGCTGGGCTCCGGCGATCCTTCCGCCTCAGCCTTCCAAGTAGCTGGAACTACAGG
>CAUYQG010289463.1:0-11868 GCA_963574415.1 Tarsius wallacei
GGAAGGGGGGGTGGGACTGGCAGTTGAGGGAAACTGGTAGGGGAGGGAGGGGCATACCTCATCAACAAGGGTATCTGCATGATCAATGTTTGTATACCTAACCCTGAATTGTACCCCACATCTTTATAATAAGTAAATAAATTTTTTAAAAGAATCTTCCCAGAGATCCAGTCCCTAAGAGGAGATATACCTTCCAGATCAGTTCTACTGGAGACTCTTAAAAAGGTATTAAGCTCAGAAGAAAGAAAGAAAAGAATGAGCATGCACTTCCCAAAAGAACAGAAGAACACAGAATCAGCAGAAAATACATTATAACTGCAAACTTGCAAATATACATAAATCCAAAAGTTAAAAGAAAAAAAACACTTTATAAGAATCTCATGATGGGGATAAGCAATCACATTTCAATAATCAGCCTGAATGTGAATGGACTAAATGCACAACTGAAAAGACACAAAAGGGCAAACTGGATAAAAAAATCATGACTCAATAATTTGCTGCATCCAGGAAACTCATCTCACCACAAGGGACACATAGACTCAATTTAGAGGATGGAATATAAATTTCCAGGTGAATGGATCATAGAAGAAAGCAGGAGTCATGATTTTAATATCACACAAAACAACTTTTAAGCTATCAAAAATTTTAAAAGATGCAAAAGGATACTACATAATGATAAAAGGGTCAATCTATCAATAACATGCATTTAGTCCATTCACATTCAGGCTGATTATTGAAATGTGACTGCTTATCCCCATCATGAGGTTCTTATAAAGTTTTTTTTTTTACTTTTTTTTCTATCAACAAAAAATATTCATCCTGAACATATATATGCATCTATACCAGCATTTGTGAAGCAACTACTAAGTAAACTAAAAAAAGATATTGACTCTCATAATTATATAACTGGGAACTAAAACACCCTGCTAAAACCCTAGATAGATCATCAAGGCAAAAAATCAACAAACAGATTAGGAGCCTCAATTTGACCCTTGACCAAATGTATTTAATACATTAATCTACAGAACGCACCACCCAACAACCACAGAATAAAATTCAACTCATTACCACATGGAACATACTCCAAGATTGATCACATCTTCTGCCATAAATCAAGCATAAATAAATTTCACAAGATTGAAATACTGCCATGTACCTTCTCAGACCACAATGTAATAAAAATAAATATCAACACCAACAAAATCCTCCCCAAATCTACAAAGACATGGACACTAAATAGCATAATGTTGAATGACTACACAAAGATCAAAAAGCAGAAATTAGGATTCCTAGACACATGAAAATAAAGAAATATCTTACCAAAACCCCTGGGATACCATGAAAACAATTCTAAGAGGAGAATTTATATCTCTATGAACACACATCAAGAAAATGGAAAAATCACAAGTTAATAACTTAACAAATCACCTAAGGATGCTGGAAAGACAAGATCACCAAAACCCTAGCTTTAGCAGAAGAATCCAGATCACCAAAGTAAAAGCCCAAATACAGGACATAGAAGACAAAACTATCATGGAAAAAAAATCAACAAAATGAAAGCTGGTTCTTTGAAAGAATAAGCAAGATTGATGGAACGCTAGCCAGAATAACCAAGAAGAAGAGGGGAAAAAAAGCCCAAATTGACACAATCAGAAATGTAACAGATCAAATCACTGCTGATGCTAAAGAAATACAAAATATTGTCAGGGATTACTATGCACACCTGTATAGAAGCAAACTTGATAACCTAAATTAAATGGAGAACTTTCTTACATCACACAACCTCCAAGGTTGAAACAAGAATAAACTGAGATCCAACAACAACCCAGGAAATCAACTCCATCATAAGAAAACTACCTACAAAAAAAAAGCCCTGGCCAGATAGCTTTCCAGCAAAATTCCATAAAACATCCAAGAAGGAGATGATACCAAATCTATTGAAAGCATTCCATAGCCAGGTGTGCTAACATGAGTCTGTAGTTCAGCTACTTGGAAGGCTGAGGCAGAAGGATCGCCTAAGTCCAGAAGGTTGAGTCTACGGTGGTCGTGAGCGTGCCACTGCATTCCAGCCTAGGTGACAGAGTGATACTGCAACTCAAAAAAAAAAAAGTATTCCAGGCAATTGAGAAAGATGGTACTCTCCCCAAATCATTTTATTAAGCTAACAACACACAGCTACCCAAACTGGGTAAAGATCCAACAAAAAAAGATAACTATGGGTCAATATCCCTGATAAACATAGATGCCAAAATTTCAACAAGATTCTAGCAAATTGGATTCCACAATGTATCTCAGAATCATTCACCATGACCAAGTAGACTTCATCCCTGGGATGCCGGGCTTGTTCAACATCTGCAAGATCATAAGTGTAATTAAATACATCAACAGATGTAAAAACAAGAGCCACATGATTATATCATTAGATAAAAAAACAACTTTTGATAAAATCCTGCATCCTTCTGGATAAAAACCCTCAAACACCCAGGCATAGAAGGAACATACCTCAAAATAGTAAGCACCATCCACAATAAACCCACAGCCACTATATTGCTAAATGGATAGACTGGAAACATTTTCTCCGAAAACCAGAATAAGACAAGGCTGACCCATCTTACTCCTCCTGTTCAACATTGTGTTGGAAGTCCTAGCTAGAGCAACTAGACAAGAGCAGAAAATCAGCGGTACTGAGATAGAAAAGAGGAAGTCAAGTTATCCCTCTTTGCTGACAATATGATCCTATACCTCGAAAATCCAAGAAAATCTGTCAAAAACCTGCTTGAAATGATAAAGGACTTTGTTAAAGTCTTGGGGGTACAAAATAAATGTGCAAAATACAGTTGCACTCTTATATATCAACAAGAAACAGGCAGAGAATCAAATAAAAAGACAATCCCATTCACAATAGCCACACATAAAAAATGAAATACCTTGGCATCTTCCTAACTAGAGAAGTGAAAGACCTTTACAATGAAAACTACAAAACATTGCTCAAAGAAATCCTAGAAGACACAAATGGAAAAATATTCCCTGCTCATGGATAGGAAGAATCAACATTGTTAAGATGTCCATACTACCAAAGGTATTCAGTGCAATACCCATTAAATTACCAACATCATTCTTCTTAGACCAAGAAATGACAATGCAGAAATTCATATGGAAGCATAAAAACAATCCTTAGCCAAAGAAACAAAGTGGAAGGTATTACACTTCCAGGCTTTAAACTTTACTATAAGGTTGCAATAATCAAAACAACTTGGCTCTGGTACAAGAACAGGCATATGGACCAATTGAAGATGATAGAGATTCCAGAAGCAAAACCTCAATTTCTCAACCAGCTCATCTTCAACAAAGTCTCCACCAACAACCACTATGGAGAGGAGAACCTTTTCAATAAATGGTGCTAGGAAAACTGGCTGACCACATGCAGAAGATTGAAACAGAACCCCATCACCATACACAAAAATCAACTCTAAATGGATCAAACATGTAAACATACAACCTCAAACTATAAGAATTTTAGGAAGCGCAGGAGACGCCTTTACAGAAATTGGCGTAGACAACCAATTCCTGGTCAAAACCCCAAGTGCCCATGCCATAAGAGATAGGATAGACAAATGGAACCTCATTAAACTGAAAAGCTTCTGCAAAGCAAAAGAAACTATCAAGAGTGTGGGAAGAGAGACCACAGAATGGGGAAAAAATATTTGCCAACTGTATATCTACAAAGGCCTAACATTCAGGATCTACAAGAACTCGAACGTGCCAAAAGGAAAATAACCAAAAGCCCCATTAAAAAGCAGGCAAAAGACATGAATAGACACTTCTCAAAAGAAGATACATGGGCAGCCAACAGAAACATGAAAAAGTGCTCAGCCTCACTCATCATCAGGGAAACACAAATCAAAACCACATTAAAATACCACCTAACCCAAGTAAGAATGGCCATTATTACTAAAACAAACAACAGATACCTGAGAGAATGCAGAGAAAAGAGAATGCTCTACACTGCTGGTCAGAATGTAAACAAGTTCAACCTATCTGGAAAACAGTGTGGCAATTTCTAAAAGAACTAGAAATTGACTTTCCATATGACTCTGCAATCCCCCTACTGGGAATATACCTGGAGGAATTCAAATCATTCTATCAAAAAGATACTCATACAACCATGTATACTGCAGCACTATTCATAATAGCAAAAACATGGAACCCACTGTGCTACCCATAGAAACTGGACTGGATTTTTTTTTAAATGTGGTATATATACACAATGGATTATTACATAACCATAAAGAAGGACAAACATATGGACTTCACAGCAACTTATATGGATTTAGAGTCTATAATACTCAGTGTTCTATCACAGAAACAAAGAACAGAATACCACATGTTCTCACTCATAAGTGGACCCTGAACATTTAACATAATACTGTATGAAAGAGATTGGCAGTAGTGGGATACTGCCAGGGTGAGGGGGGATACAATATCAATAATTGTACTTTATCTCAAACCAGGCAAAGGAGAGACCAAAGGGAGACCCAAACTTTACCTGCATGATGTCCACTTGTATACCTAATCCTGAATTGTACCCCACATCTTTGAAAAAATAAACAAATAAAATAAGTACATAATATATTTGAATTATTAGTTTTGCAAGTCACTAATACTTGATAACAAGTATATAGAACTCATAGCCTTATTTTATTAGTCATTAGTTTTTAAATATTGATTTAATTTGTTTAAGGACTATAGTTACAAAAATTTTATTTCTTTTTATGCAAATATGTTAATTTTCTTCTAAAATATCAATTTAATCAAAATTGTTATGCTTTTGGAATACATTTATAAAATACTCCATTTTTCTCAATGTGTGCTTATATCACTTTTGTCTTTCATAATACTATTTATTTGTGTCATTTCTCTAGCTCATACTAATTTATTTCCAGAGGTTTTTCTATTTTATTAATTTTATAAAGAATCAATTTTTGGCTTGATACTTCCTTTCTGTTTTACCTTTGCTTTTTATTCCCTTAAATCTGCTCTTTTTTTCAACTTGTATATATTCCTCTCTCAATACATGAACCTTAAAATATTTTTGTTTATGATGATTACTTTATACATTATTATAGTTCTGTATTTATTTATGCTTAATCAGTATATACTTTGCAATGGATTGAATGTTTATGTGTTCTATTTGTTGATATCCTAATCCCCAAGGTGATGATATTGGGAAATGGAACCCAAGGGCGGTGATAAGATCATGAGGGAAGAGCCTTCATGATTGGGATTAGTGTCTTTATAAAAGAGACTCCGGAGAGATAGTCAATACAATGAGAAGGCTCTATGAGACAGAAAACAATCTTTTACAAGACATCACATGTATGAGTGCCTTTATCTTGCAATTCTCAGCCACTATAACTATCTGAAGTAAATGTCTGTTGTTTATAAGCTATTCAGAGTATGGCATTTTTGTTATAGCAGTGTGAAAGGACTAAGACATCCACCAAAACCCTTCTTATTTTTGCTTTATTACAAAACTAAGACATATAATTTTTGCCATATGTTTACTAACTTTCTGGCTCATATTCCTTCTTATGGTACAGATCCTCTTTAGGGAATAATTTTCTTTTTCCTGAAGTATATCATTACAAATGTATTTAATTAGGGATGGCTTATTGTAAACTTTTTGGTTTGTTTTAAAAATGTCTTTATTTCACCTTTATTGGCAAAAGTCATTTTAATTGAGTATAAAAGTCCAGATTGCTAGTCATTGCCTCTCAGATTTTTAAAGCTATCTTTGCATTTGTATGTTTTCCTTTTTTTTATTTTAAAGATGTGGGGTACAACAATTTAGGATTAGGTATATTGTTGGGGCTATCAGATTCTGATTATGTTTTTAAGAACATTTTAATTCCAGCTTTTTAGTATCTTTTTACACTTCTTTAGTTGAATGTTGCTTTATTTCTGTTCTTGCTACATTTTAATTAGAAATGAATTCAGGACAAAAGATTGCATTTCTCAGAATATATTTGGATAGTCTAGTAAAATTTAAAAGTAGGTAACTTTCTAAATAACCTATTTTTTAATAGTATCCTCTGGTTGTGATTGTTCAATGCAGTTTTACCAATTTAGGAAGAAATTATTATAAAAGATAAATCATTGTAATGTATTCATGAGAACTTCAAAATTTTATTTGCTTCATAATCGTATAGAAAATGAGCTCTAGATTTTCTAGAAGTCTCTGTTTAAAATATTCTGCCTTGCCATCTTACTATATAGTATGCCTATGCATCTAGATTTTAATTGAAGAACTATATTCACAAATTTTGCAGAATCAGTGAAAGATGGGTCTAGCTATGGGCACTCAAAAATAATTTTATCAACCAAGATAGTTTTGAATTCATAAAAATAGAAAATACTATTCAATTTTCCTGCCCTTCTTATATGTATGCAATCACTTGGTTCTAATGAATTTTTAACGATTTCCAAACCATAACAAATCAAAAACTTTGATGTTAATGAGTATGTATGTTCATGTATTTAAAGGACAACTGAAAGACCAATTCACACCAAAATGGAGCTATTCACAAAAGTAAAACTTGTAAGATTACAAGTGAGTGTTTCATTATAGGTTATTCTACTAATACTACCCACTTACAATACATTGTGCCATGATATTTGGAGATTTCCTTTGTACATTAGGGCTGGGATCTGATTGACATAAACCTGGAATTTTAACTTCTGCTACAGAATCAGACTAAGTTTACCAGACTTTTCCAATCTCTGAACGGAGCTGATTCATTGATAAATTGGAAATTTCCTGGATGGTATGATAAATTTCAAGACTGGATGATTGAATATTCTCTTGTTCTGGGTCTTTCTGCACCTTGAAGACAACAAAATCTTCATGTGGGTATGTAAGCTAGCCCATTTACTGAAGGACCCAAAAAAGCTACTAGTTTTTAGAAGAACCTAGAACAAGAGAAGGCTCTGCAACAGGTCCAAGCTGTGGTGCAAGAGGTTCTGCCACTTGGTCCATAAGATCTAGCAGATCCAGTGGTGCTTAAAATGGTAGTGGCAGACGGGTACTTGTTTGGGGTCTTTGTCAGATCCCTATAGGTTAATCACAGTTCTTAGGACTTTGGAGCAAAGCCCCATGGATAACTACTCTCCTTTCAAGAAGTAGCTTTTGAACTGTTACTGAAGCTAGTAGATACTGAATATTTAACCATGGATCACCAATTAACCAAATGATCTGAGCTTTTCACTATGAACTGAGAGTTATTTAACACAACAGTCATGAAAGTAACCATACATAGCAGCACAGCACTCCATATAGAAAGCAATGTACATACCTTAATTTAAAAATACTTCATTGCTAAAAAATTTTAACAATTATCTGAGCCTTCAGTGAGTTGGAATCTTTTCATTGGATGAGGATCTTGTCTAGATGTTGATGGCTGCTTACTGATAGAGGTGATAGTTGCTGAAGGCTGGGGTGGCTGTTGGTAACTTCTGAAAATAAGACAAGAAAGTTTTCTACATCAATGGACTACTCTTTTCACAAAAGAGTTCTCTGTAGAATGTGACTCTATTCAATAGCATTTTACCTACAGTAGAATCTCTTTCAAAATTGGAGTCAATTCTTCTCAAACCCTGATGTTGATGTACAATTCTAAATCCTTTGTTGTCATTTCAACAGAGTCCATAACATCTTCATGAGATTTCATCTCAATAAACAACTTCCTTTGCTCATCTGTAAGAAGTGATGACTCATCCATTCATGTTTATCATAAGATGGCAGCAATTCAATTACATCTTCAAGCTCCACTTCTGACTAGTTCTCTTGCTCTTTTTAATACATCTTCAGTTGCTTTCTCCACTGTAGTGTTGAATCCCTCAAAGTCACCCATGAAGGTTAAATTTCTTCCAAACTCCTGCTCATGTATATATTCATTTCCTGTGAATCATAGATGTCCTTAGTGGCACCTAGGATGATGAATTCTTGTCAGAGTGTTTTTAATTTACTTCATCCAGATCCATCAGAGAAATCACTAAGTATGGCAGTACAGTTTTATAAAATGTATTTTATAATAAGACCTGAAAGTTAAATTCTTTTATTCCAGAGGCAACTGAATAAATGTGTTAGAAGGCATGAAAACAACATTAATCTTGTTTGCACATATCTATTGGAGCTCTTGGGTAACTAGGTACATTTTTAATGAGAAGTAATATTTTAAACAGAATCTTTTTTCCTGAGCAGTAGGTCTCAACAGTGGGCTTAAAACATTTAGTAAGCCATGCTGTAAACAGATGTATTTTCATGTAGGCTTTGTTGTACCATTTATGGAGCACAGGTAATGTAGATTTAGCATAATTATTAAGGGTTCTAGGATTTTAGGAATGGCAAATGACTATCAGCTTCAACTTAATGTCATCAGCTGCATTTGAGCCTAATAAAGGTGTCAGCCTACCCTCTTAAGTTTTGAGGCTAAACATTGACTTCTCTTTAGCTATGTAAGTCCTATAGGGCATCTTTTTCCAATAGAAAGTTATTTTGTCTACACTGAAATTCTGTTGATTAATGTTGCCACCTTCATCAATAATCTTATCTACACCTTCTGGATAACTTGCAGCAGCTTCCACATCAGCGCTTGCTGCTTCACCTTGCAATTTTATGTTGTGGAGTCAGCATTTGTATTATAAACTTCATGAACCAGCCTCTGCTAGCTTCAAAGTTTTCATCTGCAGCTCCCTCACCTCTCTCAAAAGCAAAGAAAATTAGGATCTTTCTCTGTATTAGGTTTTGGCTTAAGGGAATTTTGTGGCTGGTCTGATCTTCTATCCAGATCATTCAAGCTTTCTTCATATCAGCAAGAAGGCTGTTTCACTTTCTTATCAATTATGTGTTCACTGGATGATAATTTTTAATTTCCTTCAATAACTTTTCTTTGCATTCACAACTTGGCTAACTGATGGTACAAAAGGTCTAGCTTTCCAGCCTATCTTGGCTTTCAGTGTGCCTTCCTCACCTAGCTTAACATTTCTAGCTTTTGTTTTAAAGTGAGAGATGTGAGATTCTTCCTTTCACTTGAACACTTAAAGGCCACTGTAGGGTAATTAGTTGGTCTCATTTTCATATTGTGTCTCAGGAGATAGGGAAGCCCAAGAAGATGAAAAGAGATGTGGGAATGGCTGGTTAGTGGAGCAGTCAGAATACACACAACATTTACTTATTGATTAAGTTTGCCATCTTACATAAATGTGGTTCATGGCACCCAAAACAATTACAATAGTAACTCCAAAGATCACTGATCACAGATCACCATAACAAATGTAATAATAATGAAAAGGTTTGAAATATTGTGAGAAGTACCAAAATGTGACAGCAGAAAAGTAAAGGAAAGAAATCAGAAATAACTTCAAGGTTACCATATTTGGAAAATGTGAAAACCTAAGTCATTTTTGTAGCAGCATAAACTTTTGAGCATGGGGAAAACTATTAGCTGACATCAGCCTTAGGAAAGAAGAAAGGGACTTAGTTAAAAGACAGAATTATCAGAAAGTATCTTTCTTCTGAAAACTTGAATCACTTATTAAAATTACATATAGTGAGTATGCATTTTATAACCAAGAAAAAATAAGTACTGCTATTTAAGTAAATATATTATCTTGAAACTTCTGCTTCTGGTTATGGCAATGTTCTGATACTGGACCTGCCCTCCATCTATAAAGAACTAGAAGCAAGATAAAATACATGAAACCACTGCTTTTTTACTCTAAACAATAGACAGTGATGGAATATACTTCCCAACATAAGGAAACAGAAGAGACATTATAAACGTTATAACGTTAAAGCCGTTTCCTCAGCTTTTTGTCTATGGGCATATTTTTGGATTGTGGGCCATGGAGAAGGAACATAAACAGAACACTATGTTCTAATTTAGGTTATAACCCAGAGGCTGGAGATTATAGAAGCAGAGGGCACTTGACTTTATCAGGCAAATCAGGGGAGAGAAGCGAGCTATGCAAGGAAAGAGCTCCTCCCCAAATCTACTGATATGTCTTTAACTCTAGATGAGTATTAAGCAGCACAATTGCAGGGTAAAACTCTATGACTCTGGATACAGAAAAACAACTGAGACCTGTCAGCAGAAAAATTTCCAGAAATCACTCAGAGACGGGAAACATACATGATTTGACTACAATGAGTAGAAAGAGCATGATGAAAGTCAGAGCTTTCAGTGGAGACCCTGAAGGGCCAAGCTTTAATAGCAGCCTTAATGTGGAGGTGACTCTAGACCAATCCTACAAAAATTTTCTAAAATCTTGACATGTATAATGATGACCCAGAGTAATTTAACTACTTGTCAAATAGAATGTAAATATATAACCAAGAAAAAAAATCAGTTAGCAGAAACATACCCTAAACTATCTGATGTGATAAAATTGGCAGGCAAGAACTTGAAAACAGCTACTATAAGTGTTCCTTAAGATCAGAAGTAAAAAGTTTATGAAATAAAAATAAAAACAGATGATTCCACAAAACACAAAATGGAACCTCTAGAGGTGAAAATTCCAGTATATTAAAATTCACTGGAAGGGGAAAACAGAAGAATGAACACTGTAGAAAACAGGCTCAGTGAATATAAAGACTTTGTGATTAAAACAAAACTATTTAAATTGAAGCTCAGAAAGAAAAAACCTGAATAAAACAGGAAGAGAGACTCAGTGACTATTGAGGCCATATCAAGTTCTCTATATACCTATGATTAAATTTCAAAAGTATAAAATGAAAAGAGCAGGAAAAAATATTCAAATAAATGATTTAAATATTTCAAAATTACAAATTTTGAAGCCACAAACTCAAAACACTCAATAAATCCTAGCAGAATAAACAAACAAAAAAACATTTCCAGAAACATCAATTTCAAATTGACTTAAATTGCTGAAAATCTTTGATAAAATTAATATCTGAAAAGTAGCCAGAAAGCCAAAAGATCCTATTTACTTTTGAGAGATTCTTTCTTTAAATAAAAAGGTGGATAATACTATTTTAATGTAGACCATGAAGAGATGTGTTATGAAAAGATAAGATATAATATGATACACATTAAAATCCTACAGCAACTACTCAGTTATACTACACATAGCTCTAATCAATGAATATTCCATATTTACTTATTAGATGTAAAGAATCAATCCAAAAGAAAGAAGCAAAAAGAAAAAAGATAGAACAAATGAATAGAAAACAAATAGAAAAATGGTAGACTTAAGCCCAAGCATATTAATAGCTATAGTAAATGCAAATTTTCTAATTACTCTAAGTAAAAGGTAGAGCCTGTCAGATTAGATAAACAATACACCCCAACAATATACTGTCTTTAAGGAGTACCCTATCTTTATAAGTACACAACAATGTTAAAGTAAAACGATGAGAGCACATATTCCATGCAAACACAAATTTCAAGAGAGATGAAGTAGCATATTAATATACAAAGTTGACTTTAGAATAAGGAATATTACTAGGAGTAAAGAAAAAATATAATAATGACAAGGGATCAATTAATTATAATCACATAGCAAAACTTAATTTTTAAAGCAGATAAAACAGAAATTTATATATAAACTTATACATGTATAACAAATACAGTACATAGTACGGAACTAAAGAAAAATAGACAATTTTGTGATTATAATGGAGATTATATCTCTAACTCTCAGTTATTGATACTAAAAGTAGACAAGAAAAGTCAATAAGGATGTAGAAGACTTTAATTTAAAGAATGTATAAAGCAAAGGATTTATAAAACACTGGACCCAATAACAGCAGGAAATAAATTTGTTACTGTACATAAAACATTCACCAAC
>CAUYQG010289468.1:0-11854 GCA_963574415.1 Tarsius wallacei
CTGAGGATGGGGAGACACCTCTTATCAACAAGGGTACCTGAACGAAATATTTTTGTATGCCTAACCCCTAACTGTACCCCACAATAACATAATAAAATAAAATAAAATAAATTAAAAAAAAAAAAAAAAAAAAAAAGAAATATGCCCATGCTGCCCAGCCCTCGTGAGCATGCCATCTTTGTCTGACTTAACACAAAGCCTCTCTTCAACCTATAATTATGTTCACTCACTTAACATATCATTGCTGCACTCCCAAATCCCAATTTCTCTGTGTGTACAATCTTTTAACATGGCTTAAAAGTCTCACTCAAAGGGGTGTATATTTTCTAGCTGAAACTTTTGGTATAAAAACTATTTTAGAGTGTATGAGTCTAGCTTTTTCTTAAAACTTTAGAAGAGTAGTGATTGAAAAACTGTTATACTTTTAAGGTGTATTGTTTCTGAAAAGAAAAGCAATATAAGGACAGAAGCATAATCGTAGGTGACAAGCTTATGCTTGTATGAGTGTATTGAGTTTAAATTCTGTGTTTCTTCATTACCATTTATAGTGTTTATTTAAAGAATTAAAAGGATACAAGAGAGAAGCTTCTAGCAGACAAGAGGTGTAGGCATGTGCTTCACTGCACACTGTTGGTGAAGTTGTTGGTCCCCACAGTGAACATTGTGTGTCACGACATGAACAAATGTGGACCTGACGGAGAGGGTGGTGGTAGGCTTCCTGGGTGAGTCTCTCAGGGGCCATGTGGGTGTGATCAGGCCTCCCCATCCTGAGAAATCAGGTGCTGTCCAACAGAAGATGATTGGATGACGGAACCTGGTTTATGAATATGGGCATCCGTGGTACTCCTTGTCTAGATGTCATGTAATTTTTTCACTTTTTGACTTCTATTCCAGTCCCAGTTTGAGCACATATAGAAGTGACCTACATGTTTTACTACTGAGGCTTGAACTGGGGTATCTTTGCTACAGTTTCTTTAAGAACAAAGACATAATTGTGTGGCAAGGAGTGTGGCTGTTACCACCCGGTCACCAGAGTCTTTCAGTGAGCGTGAACTCACAGCTTCCTGACTCCTACATCTCTGCTGACTCCCTGCCTAGATCCCCTACTGATGTTAGACCCTGAAAGAACCCAGGGCAGTTGCCTAGGGCCTTCCTGAAACAGTGGCCACATGACACGCTGTCACAGAGTCCAGAGGCACCTGGAGGAGGAGAATTGCTCATGGCCTGCTGCAGAGTGGCATCTCAACTTTTAGTGTTTTTCACCTTGTAGACTAGTGGGGCCTTCCATGGAGAATTTGATGTGTGTACCCTAAATTTGTCTTTTAAGGTAGGGTGACCATATGTCCCGGTTTTCACAGGGTAGTCCTTCCTGGGTTATATATATCTTTGTCCTGGCATAATTATTAATCTGTCTCTTTTTGTTCCCAGAAATGTCTTGATTTGGATGGTATATTATATTGTTGTTCAGTTGTTAAGCCTTGGTGCTTGCTACTGTCTGTCTAGATTTGTGCCTTGTTCTGCTGTCTTGGCCTCCAGGTCCCTTCAGAAGAGCTTGTTATCTCCAACAATTAGCTCAGTTAGAGATGGACTGGGAGATTATGATTTCACATCGCAGAGTACTAACCACTATACGATCACAGCGAGATTATGATTTCAGAGAATATAGACTTTAGAATCAGAAAGGACTTCTAGTTCAACTGTTTTTAACAAGGAAATGAGTGACTAGAACTCATATAGAACAAATGGTTCCTCTAGTGGTCCAATGTATGTCTTCTCTAGTAGTCTTTCTCACAGTCCATTGCCCTGTTACTCATGTTATCTGGTTCTTAACAATTACTTTGCTTGATTAGGCCAGTCCCAAACTTTCCTGATCAGAATTGCTCTAAAGAAAGCACATGGTTCTTTGTTTAAAGAAAGGGATTAGGGTTATTTCCAAAAAACTGGAAGATGCTTACCCTTCTTGGTTAGTAACTTTTCTAGGCATTAGGGAATCTTGGTAAGTCCCTTTCTAATTACTAGGACCCTTGTCTTCTCCATGATGAGCTTCCCCGTAGTGGAAGACAAACTTTTGAGAGTTCTGACCACTTGGCTATTTAGGTACCTCCTTATGTTACTGAACCTCAAACTCATGGACTCCAACAGATATATAGACATACAAAACCCTCCTGAGGCAAATTTCTCTGTGTCTGAATTTCCAGTGCATAAATAGAATGGCAGCTCTGTTTGCGTTAAGTGCTGATGATTATGAAATCCTTCGAGCATGAATTTCTAGAATATTTATTTGTGGTAAATCCTGAAATTGAAATAGTTTAGACAGTGTTTTGGTAGCAAGCTTGAAGTATGAGCCTTGCTACTGTGTTATCTTTTCCCCACTTGCTGGTCTCAGGCAGGCTCAGCAGCTCTTGCAGGCGGCCCTGTCCCAGTCATGAGAGAAGGATCTCAGTGCATCCGTTCATCTCCTGGTATGCCATCTGGAGCCTGAGGCTTCCAGAGTGGCCATGGGAGAGAGAGCTTGGGTGATCCTGTAGGGATCTGGATGGTCCCGCTAGAGGGGCAGACTTTGCTTCCTTCATTTTATTAGCTATAATCCAGTCTCTTGGCCCAACCTCACTGCTGCAGAGGCTGCGAACCAGGGTCTTCCCATACGAAGGGAGAGAGGAAACAGCATTTGGCAGAGACACCGTGTTATTTCTGCTTCAGTTCCCTTTGTTGGCCCGGTTCTTGGCTCGTCTGTAGTGTTTAATTGTCTTGCCATTCTCCTGCTCTTACGGCTCAGCATCTCAAAGGGCTTGTCCTTATTATTCACATTTTGAGTAAAAGCCACAGTTATTCTGATTCTGGAGTTGCTGTTCTTCTCATGGCTTTGGGGATGCATGTTCACCCAGAATGTTTCCACTCTTCTGTCTCTCCCGCCCATCTGGGACTTCCACTTTGCGTTTTTCCATTGATGTCTCTTTCAGCAGATGCTCACGTGAGAAGCTCAGAAGTAGCCACAGGTTATATAGCTTTTCTGCAACTTGAATGGTTGAAAAAAGGAGCTCATTTGAGAACTTAGTGCCTTTTATCAGTCCCCACAACTTATTAGACTCTTTGGAACCCAACACCCAGTCGGCTGGTCAGCAAAGTAAAATGCCGATTCACATGTGGATCTGCCACTGCCGAACAGATGTGTGTTAGCAGTTCAGAGCCTTCTGTTCTCAACAGGAAGTTCTGTTGGGGAACCAGAGAGCAGGATGGAGGAAAGAACTGAAGAGCGCCTGCCACAGGGACTGCAGACAACCCACCTGCGGGTGAACCTATTCTTGTGTGGCTGGTGGGTCTGAGGACTCTGCCGCATGGTATGCTCTTTGGTTCCTCCTGTTCAGGGTTACGGCCATCCTCAAAGATCCCATCTCAACATCACTCCAAGACTTTCACAATACATTGATTACATTTCAGTTGATCTTAATTCACTTTCAAGGAGATTACAAGTGATATTTTAGAGTGAGATGACCCACTTTGCACATTTGCACTGATTTGGGTTAGTTTTCATATCAGAGAATTACATTCTTTCTCTTATTTTCCAGCACATGATATTAGCCTGGCATACAGCAGATGCTTACTCAGCAAACATTGACAAGGGCCTACTACACACTAGGCATTGTGCCAGCTGCTCCGGACACTGACGAGTGGTGGGACAGTTTCCAGGGCAGGCTGGCTGAGCAGGTAGGAGGACAGGGTGGAGCCAAGGGGACATAAGCTGTTCACAGGAGGTGGGGAGTGGACTGGCATGGCAACTGGGCATATGGCATTGTGCTGTCTCAGTGTCTGTCACAGGCTTCCTGAATAGTAGCTGGTTTTCTTCTTTAAGATTCTAAAACAGAGAAGATACTAGAAATAGATATGTCTGTGGGAAAAAGAGGCCCTTTAAAAGGGGGAAATAGGATGATTAAAATGACCATTGTCAAATGTGGCACTCCATGGTTAGAATGCTGTTATCTGCCCCTGTAATTACAAGCAAAAGTAGTGGCCTAAAATAACTTTGTTTCTAATTCCTAATTCCAGGGATTGCGTGGTTGGAAAGTCTGACAGTAGTGAATGGCCTGCAGAGAGATGTGGTCTGTATGTAGCAAGGGAGAGCCTGTGCCGGGGGTGGGGGGGGGAGGTGGGCGGGCTGCAGGAGCACTCAGAGGATGGTCCTTGTGGCCCACGTGTGTCTTCTTGGTACTGGGAGATGCAGTTAACCAGCAGCGCCACTATCTGCACTTGCCAGGCATGCCCTTGCACATAGAATTGAGTGCTGTCATGACTCTTACTGCTGCTCAACTTTTTATTTTTATTTATTTTATTTTTAAGTGTTATTTACTTATTTATATTTTTTTGAGTCAGGGTCTCACTCTGTTACCCAGGCTGGAGCGCAGTGGCATGATCACAATGATCACGGCTCATGGCAGCCTCAACTTCCTGGGCCCAGGTAATCTTTCCACCTCAATATCCCCAGTAGCTGGGACTATAGGCATGTGCCACCATGGTTGGCTTTTTTTTTTTTTTTTGTAGAGATGAGGTTTCGCTGTGTTGTCCAGGTTGATCTTGAACTTCTGGGCTCAAACAATCCTCCGCCTCTGCCTCCCAAAGTGCTGGGATTATAGGCATGAGCCACTGTGCCCGGCCGACTCAGCCATGACTTAGTTTAGGAGTGACCTCATCAGTGGATGCACACTTGATTCATGACTTCAGTGGAGCACATCTGAGGCAGAAGTGTCAGCATTGGAAGCCCATCCTTGGCCCACACAGGCACTTAAGCTGTATACACTGGCTGGCGCTGGGCACCTCTCCAGCCCCCTTTGTGAGGGGGCATTTGTGGGTGTCACATGCAGCTTTGGGCATGCTGCATAGTCATTGAGTTTACCCATTCTTCAGCCAGAAAAGAGGTACAGGGCTTCCTAACAAGAAGTTTGTTATCTGTGAAACAGCCAGAATAACTCAGTTGTTCTGTGATTAGGCAGAATTGAAGATGATCGGAGTGGAGGGCAGGAGGGACTCGAGGAATCTGTGTTTCAGCCTTCATTCTGCATAGAAGGGAAGGAAGGCATCGTTACCTCGGGGCACATGCTGGACAGGACTCCTGCTCCTGTGCTCAGGGTGGTGTTAGGACTGGGTGAGTGAGTACCTTCCAGGGCAACACTGGTCAGGGTTCCTCTGCACTTACTTGGTTTACCCAGTACTATGTACAGTGTATACTAAGAACCTCAGTACACTCAGTATTCTGACCTGGGTACTGCCTCACAGTGTCCTGTGAGGCCACATTTTTGACCCTCTCTACTGACACATGAGCTGGGGTCTTGCCCATTATCACACCACTTCTGAGGGGCAGAGCGTGGCTGCAAACCTTGTTCTGTCTGGTTTTCTGAACCTTTCTTTTGTACCAAGGTGGGACACCATGACCCACAGGACACATCTGGCTATACCTGTTTTTGTGTAAACTGCAAGCTAAGAGTTTTTTTTTTACATTTTTTTAATGGTTGAAAAAAATCAAAAGAAGGTTAATATTTTATGATGTGTGAAAATCACGTGAAATTCAAACTTCAGTGTCCATAAAGTTTCATCAGACTATCCCATGCTCACTTGATGCTGCTTTTGCGATGCAATGGCAGGGCTGTGGAGTTGCTTGTAGCAGAGACCACATGGCCCTCAAAACCTAAGTATCTACTTTCTGGCCTTTATAGAAAACACTGGCCATCTTGATCCATTCTCTTCCTCAGTGATGACATTTTATGATATTCCAGGTATGTGGAACACAGTTGTGGGATTTCCATAGGTCTATCTCCTGTTTCTTGCCCCTGGGTTTTTTCCATATTAATGAACATGTCAATCAGATGCTGAGTAGTGTGTGAAAGAGGAGTCTGCCCTTAAATTGTCTATGTCTGGTCTCTTATGAATCATGTTTGAGACTCTTGGGGATAACTGACTTGCTGTGGACTACTGCTGTTGTGGTTTGCATGACCTTTATGTTCATTTATTGAGCTGAGTTATTTGAAGCCTGCAAGTTTAAAAACATCTTTTTCCAAGATGCAGAAATCACTCTATTTTCTTTCTTTGTAGTGGTTTGTTGTCTTCTGATTATGTGGAGATTCACTACGAAAACGGGAAACCACAGTACTCTAAGGTACGGTGACTAGCGTCGGAAATCCTGTCGTGTAAGTGTACTTATCTTAGACCTGACCAGTGCACACTGCGGTATTTTGATGTCTCTCAATAAAATCACCTGTCCTTATATATGATGGTACTTTTGGTGAGGAGAAATGCATTATAACGTATACATGTTGGAGATAACATTAGAGCGTCTATCTATTCAGGACAGTAATGAATTGTGTGCTGACTTGGTTATATGCACGTACCTTATGTAATGATGTAAAGAGCTATACAACTCCATATAAGCACCTTAAACAAGAGACAGAGAAGAGCAGGCTCCTGGCCTTGCACTCTGATTGGGAAGCCTGGATGGGCAGATAGAATGACTATACAAGTAACTCTAAGGAAAAGACTCCCAGACACAATTGGAATATATTCTTGATAATTGCTAAGGATTAATTCTGAGAATGGGATTTTCTGGGTCAGAGAGTTGGTATAATTTGCTAAGGCTTTTGGTACATATTCAAAATTTTTGTTTCTGGAAGTTTATATTTGGGAGACAGCCAGAATAGCTAAGTTGGGAGAGCATTAGACTGAAAATTTCTATCAGTTCACACTCCTACCACCATTATATACATATTTTAAAAAATGTAACAGAGTATCAGAAAAGGAAATTAATATGTAAGAATGACAGTTTAAACTTGTTTTTGCACATTATGCAGCCTTTCTTCTAAAGATCTCCAACTATTTAGACAAAGCATTGGAACACAAAGGTCATTGGGTTCTTAATTTCTTTTAGGTGGAGATTGACTTCAGGGGGATCAATAAGGATCTTCCATGATCCTTACTGATGGATTTAAATTAAAGCAGGAGAGAGATTATCTGTATCTGAGAAACACAGTGATCTCTGTTAGTCCTGGTGAAAATCCTTGGAATGCCTGCACAAGAAACTCTGACTTTTAGGGAGTCCACAAGTTGTCATTGTGACCAGGTGGCATCCCCGGATACCAAGGGTCTGGGAGAGGAAACAGGGAAACAAAGTGGGAAATACCACTGCCTTTGGATTTTTCCTCTAGATGGCTAATAAGTGTCAACATTAAAGTAGCACCTTCCATGTGTGGGCTCACTGGGTTGCGCATTGTAGAGACCTGAAATTCCAGCCAGATGGCCGCTGGAGGCCACGTGTTTCTCGGGATTCATCACTGTCCCATTACTAGCGGGCACACTCATAATTCCATGTGTTTTTCAGTCTTTGAATTTCATACCGCAGATTAAGGACTTTCACCCTTGTTCTCAATGGTCGTCAGTTCTGCCTCAGGTTGCATCTTGGAGTCATGGAATCTCCCTAAAAGTTAGTGCTGTGGCAAGTGAGCAGAAATGCTAAATCATGCATGGAGCGTGCTTCCTGGCACCGGTACAAACAAAAGCTTTTGTCATCTGGGTCAGGCCTGAGTCCTGTGGATGCTGAGTCAGGAGCTGGAGTGAACGTGGCTGCAGGAAACTTTATAGACTCAGCACCCAGCCACTTTGCAGGATGCAGAAACCCGATCCGGACTCTGCACCAAGAAGCACCGATTGTTTTGTGAAGAACCAGGAGGTCATTTGAGGTCCCCACAGAAGGCCTTATCATTAATAAGACACTCCAAACCTCACATCAGTGGTAACTAAAATTGAGAACTGATGACATTTCAGTGCTGGCAAGGGAAGTGTTCACTGCAGTTTGTTCTGTGTTCTCTGCTTTACTCTCACTTATGACCCATTTTCTCCAAACAGCTAGTATCCCTGGACTCACTTGCTTCCAAGACAGTGGATTATCCATCAGTTTTTATGTGTGTGTGTTATTAGGTGTACATTCAAAAACCCAAGGTGGTATGGTGGGCCCTGTCTTGCAGCAGGATTTTGAAAATCCAAATATTATACATATTTTAATATGTATTAAATAATCTTCTAAACCTTTAGTTTAAAAAACTACATGATATTATTTCTCATTCATTTGTTATAAATTGTTTAAAAATCCCATAGTAAGAGACATTTAAATTGTTTCCATTTTTTTTTGCTATACAGATAACTCTAAGGAAAGGGCTTCCAGATACAATTAGAATACATTCTTGATAATTGCTAAGGATTAATTCTGAGAATGGGATTTTCTGGATCAAAGACTTAGTATAATTTGCTAAGGCTTCTGGTACATAGTAACAATTTTTCTTTTTGAAAGTTTGTGTCAGTTCACACTCCCACTACCATTACATACATATTTAAAAAAACATTTTAAAATATACTTCGTGAAAATTGTCTCCATGCTATTTAAGAAAATCTTTGTACAGAGTACCAGCAAAAGAAATTAACAAGTGAGAATGGCTAAGTTAAACTTGTTTTTATACATTATGCAACCTTTCTTCTAAAGATCTCAAACAATTTAGACAAAAGTACATACACACCACACACACACACACACACACACACACACACACCATTTGCATGACTAGAGAAGAACAGCGTATTTGGCTATGAAATTGAATATAAATGTGGACATTGGCACTATTCCAGGAATTAATGCAAGCAAAAATGATGAATCCCACTTTGAAAAGAGGATGTCTGGGTCTTCCTACCTTATCACTATCAGGCTCACCCTCATTCCCAACCTTTGTCAAGAAGAGGTTCATATCTGGGTTTTTAGTTCTATTGGATGGATTAAAAGGGCTTCTTTCTATGTGAAGCAGATACAGGAACCAGAGAAGTAAAAAAATTAAGTCATATGGATGTTGGGACAAGTTGATGTCTAAAGAAGAGCTTTTGCTCTGTACCCCATGGGGCAGTAGCTTTTGTTAGAGTTTCTGCCAGTGCTTTGCACACAGGATACAATAAAACAAATTGGTACTTTTTTCTTTTTACTAATTTTAAAAGTAATTTATTTATTTTTCTCTTTTCTTCTGTTTAAACAGATTTACTAAAACAATTTGCATACAATTAAATTGTTTTTAGTTTACTTACAGAATTGTGCATTCATCATCATAATCTAATTTTAGAACATTTTCATTACCCCATGAAGAAACCCCCACCTATTGTCTCTGCCTGGTTGGTGAGTCTGCCTGACTCAAAGGTATAGCATTACAGACCTGTTGGACTCTCAACCAGTCCTCTCCTTTAGTATAGCACTATCCGAAGTGGAGGTGATGTTTTGATGTTTCACTCCTGTTTCTCTCTGTTATTTGGTTTTAAACTTGGGTGGGCATCACTTCACATCCACTAGGGTGGCTGTAATTAAAAAGATGGACAATAGCAAGTGCTGATGGGAGTGTGGAGAAATTGGAGTCCTTGTGCACTGCTGGTGGAAATGTAAAATGGTGTGACTGTAAAACAGTTTGTCAGTTCCTCAGAAAGTGCAGCATAGGGTTACCACATGACTCAAATTCCACTCCTGCATATATACCCAAGTGAATTAAAAACATATGTCCACACAAAAACATGTACATAAGTGTTTGCAGCATCATTATTTATAGTAGCCAAAAAGTAGAAACTTCCTTCATTTGGGGGAATAAATAAAGAAAATATGGTGTATTCACATAGTGAAATTATTCAGCTATAAAAAGAAATGAAGTACTAATACATGGTACAACATAGGTGAATCTTGGAAACATCATGCTGAGTGGAAGAAGCTAGACAAAAGGGAGCACATGTCATATGATTCTGTTTATTTGAAATGTCCAGAATAGGAAAATTCATAGAGATGGAAAGTAGGTGAGTGACTGCCAGGGGTGGTTGGGGTGAAGAAGGGGATAGATGGGGAAGGACTGCTGATGGGCATGGGATTTTTTTTGGGGGGGGGTGATGAAAATATTCTGGAATTAGATAGTGGTGATGACTGCACAGTTCTGTGAATATACTAAAAGACACTGAATTGTATCCTTTAAAAGGGTAAATTTTATGGTTTGTGAATTATGTCTCAAAAGAAAAAAAACAGGTAGGAAATGGGAATACATTTACTCACTTTCTTCATCAAATAAGAATCCTTAATGATAGGTCTTGACATTTAGGCTCATGAATAAGCCATTCCTCGTCATTCATTAAAAGTGATGTGGTTTCACTTAGCACAGGGTCCTACATGTTCATTCATGTTGTTGCAAATGTCAGGGTCTCCTTTTTAAAGACTGAATAACATCTCTCTCTCTCTCTCTCTCTCTCTCTCTCTCTCTCTCTCTCTCTGTGTCTGTATAGCAATTATGCCAGACACAGAAAGAAAAATATCACATGATCTCACATAAATGGGGAATCTAAAATAGTTGAATACATATAAACAGAATAGTGGTTACCAGGAGCAGGAGGAAGTGGTGGTGGTGGGATGGGGAGATGTAGGTCAAAAGGTACAGAGTTGCAGTAATATAGGGGTAATAAGTACAAAATTGCAGTAATATGGGGTAATAAGTCTAGAGATGAGTGATGTAGGATGTAAATCTAGAGGTGAGTGATATAGGACATACGTCTAGAGATGAGTGACATAGGATTCATATCTAGAGATGAGTGATGTAGGATGTAAGTCTAGAGATGAATGATATAGGATGAGTGATGTGGGATATAAGTTTAGAGATGAGTGACATAGGATGTATATCTAGAGATGAGTGATGTAGGATGTAAGTCTAGAGATGAGTGATGTAGGATGTAAGTCTAGAGATGAGTGACACAGGATATATATCTAGAGATGAGTGATATAGGATGTAAGTCTAGAGATGAATGACGTAGAATGAAAAAGTCTAGGAGATGGGTGATGTAGGATGTAAGTCTAGAGATGCATGATGTAGAATGAATAACTCTAGGAGATGAGTGATGTAGGATGTAAGCCTAGGGGTGAATTATGTAGGATGTATGTCTAGAGATGAGTGCTGTAGGATGAATAAGTCAAGAGATGAGTGACGTAGGATGTAAGTCTAGAGATGAGTGATGCAGGATGTAATTCTAGAGATGAGTGATGTAGGATATAAGCCTAGAGATAAGTGACATAGGATGTAAGTCTAGAGATGAATGACATAGGGTGTAAGTCTAGAAATGAGTGATGTAGATGTAAGTCTAGAAATGCATGATGTAGGATGTAAACCTAGAGATGAATGATGTGGGATGTAAGTCTAGAGATGAGTGCTGTAGGATGAATAAGTCAAGAGATGAATGATGTAGGATGTAAGTCTAGAGATGAATGATGCAGGATGTAATTCTAGAGATGAGTGATGCATGATATAAGTCTAGAGTTGAGTGACATAGGATGTATATCTAGAGATGAGTGATATAGAATGAATTAATCTAGGAGATGAGTGATGTAGGATGTAAGTCTAGAGGTCAGTGACATGGAATGTAAATCTAGAGATGAGTGACATCCTGTATATTTTTAGATAATATACAATTTATAAAAACCCCAAAAGCACAAGAGATGAGTGGTGTGGGATGTAAGCCTAGAGATGAATGATGTAGGATGTAAGTCTAGAGATGAGTGATGCAGGATATAATTCTAGAGATGAGTGAAGTGGGATATAAGTCTAGAGATGAGTGACATAGGATGTGTATCTAGAGATGAGTGATGTAGGATGAATAAGTCAAGAGATGAATGATGTAGGATATAAGTCTAGAGATGAGTGATGCAAGATGTAAGTGCAGAGATGAATAATATAGGATATAAGTCTAGAGTTGAGTGACATAGGATGTATATCTAGAGATGAGTGATATAGAATGAATTAATCTAGGAGATGAGTGATGTAGG
>CAUYQG010289469.1:0-12673 GCA_963574415.1 Tarsius wallacei
TTCTCCTCTCCCCAGAGCTTGTTGTTGGAGGTTTTATCAAAGATGAGTTTGTTGAGAAATTGAGGCTTTGCTTCCAGGATCTCTATCCTGTTCCATTGGTCTAAAGCCTGTTCTTTTACCAATATTGGGCTGTTTTGATTATTGTAGCTTCATAGTAATGTTTGAAGTCTGGAAGTGTGATACCTCCTGCTTTGTTTCTTTTGCTAAGAATTATTTTGGCTTTTAGTGGTCACTTATGTTTCCATACAAATTTCTGTATTGTCATTTCCAGGTCTGAGAAGAATCTGTGGATTACCTTTGGTAGGATGGATATTTTAATAATGTTGATTTTTCCTATCCATGAGCATGGAATATTTTTCCATTTGTTTGTGTCTTTTTGGATTTCTTTCACAGTGTTTTGTAGTTTCATTGTAAAGGTTTTTTGCCTCTCTAGTCAGAAAGATGCTGAAGTATTTCATTTTTTTCTGGCTATTGTGAATGGGATTGTGCTTTTTATTTGGTTGTCCACTTGCTTGTTGTTGGTGTATAAGAATGCAACTGTCTTTTACATCTTTATTTTGGATGCTGAGACTTTGCCAAAGTCTTTTATCAGAGCAAGCAGGTCATTGACAGATTCTCTTAGATTTTCAAGGTATGGGATCACATTGTCAGCAAAGAGGGATAACTTGACATTCTCTTCTCCTATTTGGATACCTCTGATTGTCTTCTCTTGTCTAATTGCCATGGCTAGAACTTCCAACATAATGCTTAACAAGAGGGGTAAGAGCGGGCAGATTTGTCAGTTTTCGTGGGAGATATTTTCAATTTCTGTCCATTTAGCAATATTAAAACTGTGGGTTTATCATAGATGGCACTTACTATTAGGAGGTATATTCCTTGTATACCCAGATGTTTGAGGGTTTTCATCAAGAAGGGATGCTGGATTTCATCAAACGCTTTTTCTGCTTTTAATGATATAATCATGTGGTTCTTGTTTTTATCTGTTATGTATTTAGTTACATGTATGGCCTTGAAAATGTTGAACCAGTCCTGCATACTGGAGATGAAACCTACTTGGTCATGGTGGATGATTTGTGAGATGTGTTTTTGGATCTGATTAGGTAAAATCTTGTTGAGGAATTTTTCTTCTATGTTCATAAGGAATATTGGCCTGTAGTTCTCTTTTTTGTTTGATCTTTACCCAGTTTGGGTATCAGTGTGATGTTAGCTTTGTGAATTTATTTTGGGGAGAATTTCATTTTTCTCTATTGCCTGAAATACTTTCAATAGGATTGGTATCAGTTTCTCCTTGTATGTTTTGTAGAATTCTGCTGGAAAAATCATCCTGTTCAGGGCTTTTATTTTTTGTAGGTAGTTTTCTTTTGACACAATTTTCTGGGTTGTTATTGGTCTGTTTAATGTCTCAATGTCTTCTTGTTTCAACCTGGGGAATGTGTGTGATGGCAGATTTCATTTAGGTTAGTAAGTTTGTTTCCATTTATATGTGCAGAGTAATCTGGATAATCTTTCGTATGTCTTTGTTATCAGTTGTCATTTGGTTTTTTGTATTTCTGATTGTGTTAATTTGAGTTTTTTCTCTCGTGTTTTTTTGGTCATTCTGGCTAGGGGGTTCATCAATCTTGTTAATTCTTTCAAAAAATGAGCTTTATGTTTTGTTGAATTTTTAAAAATTGTAGTCTCACTCTGTCACCCAGGCTTGTGATCAGAGGCCTGCTTACAGCCATCCCAGCATTGAGATGCTAGACTCTAGTGATTCATTCACCTAAGCCTTCCAAGTAGTCAGAACTACAAGAATGTACTACCATGTCTGGCTAATTTTTGTTGTATTGTAGAGATGAGGTGTCGTCAAGTCCCTGGGCAGGGCTCAAACCCATGTACTCAGGCAATCGACTTGCCTTGGTCTTCCAAAGCTCTGGGATTACATACTGAACCATCCAGTCTGGCCTGTTGATGCTTTCTATGATTTTTTCTTCTATATCTCATATTTGGGCTCTTATTTTGGTGACTTGGATTCTTCTGCTAAAGTTAGGATTTGGGTGGTCTTCTCTTTACAGCTTTCTTAGGTGATTTGTTATATTCTCATCTTGTTATCTTTCCATCTTCTTGATGTTTGTTCCTAGATATATAAATTTCCCCACAGAACTGTTTTCATGACTTCCCAGAGGTTTTGATAAGATATTTATTAATTTTCATTTGGTTCCAGGAATTTTAATTTCTGTTTTAATTTCAGGGTCGTCTCAGTAGTTGTTCAGCATCATGCTGTCTAGTGTCCATATCTTTGTGGGCTATGGGAAAATTTTGTTGGTATTGATATTTATTTTTATTCCATTGTGCTCTGAACACATGCATGACAATATTTATACCTTAGAGATTTTGTTTATATTTGTTTTATGGTCAAACATGTGATAGATCTTGGAGTATGTTCCATGTGGTGATGAAAAGAATGTATATTCTTTTGTTGTTCGGGTGGAATAATTTGTAGGTATCTATTAAGTTTATTTGGTCGAGTCACAAGTTTAGGTTCTGGATCTCCTTGTTGATTTTTTGCCTGAATAATCTACCTAAAGCTTTTAGTGAGGTATTCAATCCCCTGTTATAATGGTGTTGGAGTCAATATCTTTTTAAATTTTCTTAGTAGTTGCTTTATAAATGCTGGTGCTCCTGTGTTGGGTGCATATATGTTTAGGATGAAAATTTCTTGTTGATGAATTTAACCTTTTATCATTATGTAATGTCCGTTTGCATCTTTGTAAAATTTTGGTAACTTAAAATTTGTTTTATCTGATATTAAGATCATGACTGCTGCCTTCTTTTGTAAGCCATTTGCCTGGAAACCCATTTTCCTTCCTTTAACTTTGAGTCAGTGTTTGTGTCTTGTGGTGAGATGAGTTTTCTGGATGCAGCAAAGAACTGGGTCATGTTTTTTAATGCAGTTTGTGATTCTGTGTCTTTTCAGTGGTGCATTTAGTTCATTCACATTCAGGTTGATTATCTAAATGTGATTATCCATTTCATGAGGTTTTATAAAGTTTTTTCTTTGATTGCTTGTTTTCTTTTGACTTTGGGTTTGATGTATGTGTATGTTTTCAAGTTTGTTGTTGCAATGTATTCTCTGTTGATTCTGTTCTCTGCTGTTTTCTTGGGAAGTGTATGTCAATTTTTTTCCTGTCTTTAATATGTTTTTAAGTGTCTCCTGTAGAGCTGTTCTGCAAGCTGCATAATCTCTTAGGGGTTGGATGAAGCTGAGCTTGGCTGGGTAGGAAATTCTTCGTTGAAATTATTAACATTCACAGAATATTTAACTATTGGACTCCAGTATCTTCTTGCTTGTAGTGTTTCTGCTGATAGGTCACCTGCTATTTTGATTGTTTTTCATGAGTAGGTAGTCTGACCTTTCTCTCTTGCTGTCTTTGGAATTTTTTCTTTTGTTCTTACTTTGTGTAGGCAAATTACTATGTGCCTAGGGGTTGGTCTCCTCATTTGATGTCTTGTAGGGGTTCTCTGTATCTCTTTGTTTGGCTGATCACATCTTTGATAATATGGGGAAAATGTTCTTGGGTAACCTCCTGGAATACTTGCTCCAAGGTTTTCTCCATTTCCCTTTCTTCTTCTGGGATACTAACCATGTACAGATCTGGTCTTTTGATATAATCACACATCTCTTGTAGGTTTTGTTTTTTCTTCTGAGTCTTCTTTCTATGTTTTTTTACAGACCAGTATAACTCTATTTTCTGTTCTTCAAGTTCTGAGATTCTTCCCTCAGTCAGATTAATTCTACTTTCCATGCTTGTCGTTGTGTTATTTATTTCCTGTATGAAATTTTTCATTGCCAAAATCTCTGTTACAAGTTCTTTCAGTATTGCATTTTGTCTTTCTTGAGTCTTATTCCATTCATTCCCTAATCTCTGTCATATTCTAGGGGTAGTCTTTGGTGATGTCCATTGTTTGGACTCCAAGTTCTGATTTTTCAGGCATTTTCTCTTTGTTACACTTGAAATTACCTGTGAACTGCCATTGGTTTTCCTCATTTGTGGCAGCTCTATTGATTATCTCTTTAGTTTCATTATTCAGTATCAGTGGAAGACGATTTCACTTCTGATGTTTGCTCCGTCCTCTATTCTTCCCGAATCTGGGCTCTGGATTTGTTCCATTTTGAAACACGACTGTGGGTGGGCCATTTTTCTGTCTCTTGTCATTTTGAAAGTCAAATAAGCTAGGATTCAGAAACTTTTTGCAAATTATTATATTCACTGATTATAATATATGTTTTCTGAGACCCACTCCCCACCACCACACTATATTACAATGCAATGGGTACGTCTGTGTATCCCCTGAGTCCAAGCTACAGTGACAGCAATGATGAGAATAGAGAAAAATAGAATGAAATAAAATTCACAAGTATTAAAAAAAACACAGAACAATGACAGCAGAAACAAACAAACAAAAAAATTCAAAACACACACACACACACACACACAAATAATCAGGAATAACAACAAAGTGAAACAAAACAAAAAACAACAAAGCCAAACCAGGAAAACTAAATACACACACACCTAGCACAAAATGAATGGAGAATAAAAATAGAAAGACTGAAAAAAGAGAACATAGGAATTCAGATTGAACCCTCACACATATATTCACACACACCTTAAACTAAAAAAAGAAAAAGAGAAAAGAGAAAAACAACAGCAAAAACAAACCAACAATAATAAACCAACTGTAAAATGAACATTTAATCATTCACAAACACACATAAACAGAAAACAAAAAACAAAAGAAAGAAAAAGAAAAGAAAATAATTAGAAGAACTAACAAACCGGCAAAAAATTTTAAAATTTCTTTAAAATTAAAAATTCAAAAAAAAAAACACCCTTGCCCTTTAAGGCATGTTCTGTAATCGTTTATCTCATCTGCTCTGCCATGTCCTGCAGAGTTTCTGCTTCTTTCACTCTCTCCCCATTGTCTGGAGCAGGGAAGGAGGAGGGGTAGAAGGGGTGGATGGAGCTGCAGTCCTCCCCCCTCATTCTAATATGGTCTGGAAGATCCTTTCCAGTGGGGAGGTGTGGGATTGTCTCTTCCCAAGTTATGTACTCATGGGGGAAGCCCCAGACAGGTTTATTCTGGAATGGAGTTCTATTGTGACTGATGTCCAGGTTTTGGCTGCGTTTGTCCCTTCTCAGTCATGCTCCAGTTGTGTTCTGATGTTCAGAGGATTGTTGGGGAGGAGGGGAGTTTGATCAGCCCTGGACTCACTGCTGATATCTTTGGAGGTCTTCCTCATTCTTTACTGGTCACACCCTTCGTCCCACAGCTGAATCAGGGTAGGGAGTGGGGCACCTGAGACTCAGCGCTTGTCAGATCCCTCTGAAGTTTGTGCTTTCAGGGTATTTCCTCTGAGTCATAATCAATCCCGGAGTAGTTGATCCACTGGACATAGAAATTGGGTCTGTTGCTCCGTGGTGAGCAAGTTGGAGCACTTTCCTGTCCTGTTTCCAAGATGGTGGTTGGTTCCTCTTTTGTTTTCACCAGTGGGACTCTTTTTCTGGGATTCCTCTGCAGTCCTTGCTGCCAGTGTCTGGCCAGGCACTGCAGTGGTGAGGCAGAGCCTGGAGCTGGTATTTTCTCCCTGCTGTTTCTTCACAGGAAAACTTTGTTTGTTTTTTAAAAAATGGCAGTCAGCTTCTGTGGCTTGGGTAACACTAGGAACCTAGTAAAGTAGCTGCAGAACCAGCTGGCCACTTGCTTTCAAGCCCCCACCTAGTCTTTCCCAGCATTTTCATCCCAGGAATGGTTTTGTTGATTTAAAAAATGGTACGAGGCTTCTGCATCCCAGGAATTGCTAGGATCCAAGCCTAGCAGCTTCAGGACCAACCAGTGCACCAGGAAAGCCAAGACTGCTACAACCCTTGCCCTCAATCAGTCACTCACATGCCCACTCACTCAGCAGCGTGTACACAAAATTTTCCATGCACTCACTCATTCACATCAGGACTTGCATAGTCTGACTGGCTCAGCTGCCATCTTCCCAACACTCTCTGTTTATTTTATTTCCTGAAAACTTTCTCCTCAAAATTTTTATTCCCCACCTCCCTGGGGAATGACTGCTGGGCAGTCTATCATCTCTAATTCTAACTATTCTATTCCCTTGGGGATTCCTTTTTTCTATACAGTATCCCCTATTACTTGGAGTCTATATAGTCCTCTGTTATCACATGTATTCTTGTTCACATAGAAAATTTGGGACCTTGAATCTTTATTCCATCATCAAAGCATATAATTTTGCTGGGTCTATGATTCTCATTTAAAACTTTTAGAAATACTTAGAAATTCTTTATATTCTAACTTCCAGTACCATCTTTGAAAAGGCTGGTGCATTATCACCCCTGGTAGTTTTTTATTTTTTTCATTCCCAAAAATCTCCAAAAATACTTGGTATTTTGAAATATAACACTAATGTGGGTTCATTCTATCTGAAGGCAATTTTCTAACATTATTCCATGGCTAACTTTCTCCTCCCTCCATTTTTTAGAATTTATGCTATCCTCCAATCTGGAAGTGTCAATATTTGAAAATTAAACTTCTGTGAAAATTATTAACTTTATTATATTTTCTTAGTATCTACCTTTTTATTATTTTGTTCTACTTTCTAGAAAATGTCTTTATTTTTACAATATTCATTGGAATTAACAATGTAGTGCTTTAAGGTCAAGTTCATAAGAATTTTTGTATTCTGGGTTCTTTCTCAAGGCAATATTATGCTGGAGTTTCGTGGTGTTTCTATTGTTACTTATTTTATATTCATATAAATTCATTATTGTCTCTGGCTCATTTGGTATGTCTTGGTTCATTTATTTGTGTCTGTTTTGACTTTCTTCTTCCACACTGGAAGAACATAAGACATTCTCTTCAAAGTTGAATACACTTGGAAGTCTCCTCATCTCTATGAATAAAAAGAATAAAAAGAAGTTATTTGGACACACTGTGTTTGGCCTAAAGAAATCCAGTGTAACATGACAAAATAGTATTATAGCTTTTTTAAAGGAAACCCTTAATTTTCAGTGTCTGTAGGTCTTTCTTTTCTAGCCAGTGAGTACCTCTAGAGAATATTCTTCCACTTGGTTTGAGGAGAACAAGTCAGGTTCCAGAATTATAAAGATTTCAGTGCGGAAGGGGTGTGAGGGCAGGCTAATTCATTATTCATTTAGTTAAGCACCCTATTTTTAGTAAGACACTTCTCTCAATTTTTCCTAGTGTTCAATCAAGAACACATCAAGTTTAATGTGTCCAGGCAGTAAATCTCAAGTCTTCCACTGAGGTTGGGAAAGCATTGTTGCCTGAATTACAGAGGTGAGGAAAGGGAAGAGAGCAGCCTGTCTTCTTACAAAATTTTAAAATTATTTTTTCTTTCCTTGCTCCATCTTCACCCTACTGACCCCTGAGAATTATCTAGGGGAGGTTTCTAATTCCTGGGTCCCTCTAAGTTTCTAAAGAATTAGTTTTTTGCTTTTCCCTTTTCCCATTGGCAGACACTCAAGTTTCTTTATCTCCATTAGGCTTATTCAGCTATGTCCTGTACATCTGTTTTCCACCCTTGGCAGTTGCATTGTCATTTTGTTATTTTACTCCTGCCAGTCTCTTTTTGCTTGTGATTTTGTGTCCATTCATTTCTCTCCTGTTATTTTAACAGAACTCTCTCAGAGAACTAGAGTAGACTATAGGGATTGTTCAGATGACCAGGTTTAACAAAAGTTTTAATAATATTCTATATAGCCCCCATTACTATCTGACTTACTGTAAACTTACCAAGATAAGTCTCTTCCACATCTTTCTAATCAGATCAAGTTTCTCAAATCATCTTGTTTCTCTTAGTAACTGGCAAGGTATCACTAACATTTGTTAAATGGAATTGAATTTTAATTACACCATGCAAACTCTTTTGCTGTAAATCCTATTGTCACATAAGATAGGCAATTGTCCTTGGGCCCAAGTCATCGCACAATTTCCTGTCATTGAAAGATGAGGAATATACAGTAATGATCACAACTTTGGTGTTTCCTCATTGCCTACTTTTTAATTTTTGGATTTTAGTTTCCTCTTCTGCCAAATGGCATTGTGCTTAATTTATGGTTGTATGTAACCAGGCTCAGCATATACAATAAATAAAATAAATGCCAATTGTTTTCCTTTTACCACCATTCTACATGAGGTAAATTACTCAGAAATGCCAGACATCTCCCAAGAAGTGACAATGGAAACAATTTGCAGGAATGATCACTTCTCAGGAGCCATCTAACTCTGAATTGTAAGCTCTTAAATGTGAGCAAAACACTTTTCTCTCAATGTGAAGTCTAAACTCTGATTTGTTTTTCTTTTTCAGTCCACATTCCTGACTAAAGGGGCCTAAAGTCATGCCCTACAAAGACTCATCAGCTGGGTTTGTATTGCCATATTTAAAAAGACTTCTTTCCCAACCTGACTCTGGCATAACACCACACAACAAATTAAAAAAGAAAATAAAAATATTTTATCACCCTGCAAAGCTGTTTACATAGGGCTTACAAACTCCAATCACTCTTTAAGACACCTACCACCTATTCTCTCTCAGGACTGCCATCTATGAGGCTTCAATTTATCAAGGAACTTGGCTTCATCATTCCTCAAGCCACCCCCTTATCTCAGGGCAGCACTTTCTTTATTGATTTTTAAATTTCTTAGGAAGAGTACATCTCTGAATCCATCTATGACCTGAGAGCCTCTACTTGGAAATGCTCCACCTTGCCAGGCCAAAGCAATATAAATCTTAAGTGTATTTATTTATGGTTTTTATAACTTCTGCCCTCCTAAAATGTGTATAACCAACCTGAAACTCAACCACAGATGCACAAATCCTCAGGACACTTTGGGACAGTGTTATGGGCCTACATCACTGAAATTTGTTTCAGAATAAATCATCTTAACTATTTTACAGATTTTGTCATTTTTATCAACATAACTGGCACTCAAGAAGTAGATATTCAGAGAAGACTCATGAGACCCAAAGAAATCTTCTGAACCCAGAGCTACAGAATCAGCAGGGGCCTACTAAAGTCAACCAGCTTTCAGCTTATCCTGGAGTGAACCTAGTATTTTCTACTGAGCCCTGGACCGCCCCCCCTCTCCCCCCTGCCGCCGCAGCACCATTTTCACAGGTGGTTCTTTGTTTATCTTAAGTTGTTCTTTTCCTAGGAAACTGTTGGTGGATCCAAATTTTGATTTCAGTGCATTCTAAGGGATCTCCCTCATCGTCATTTTACTTCAAAATCAATCTCAATTGGCTCATCTGTGTTTTCTCTAAGAATGAAAAAAGACAGAGAACATTCTCTCTTGGTAATCTCCATTTGTTCTTTGGCACTGTACTTGCAAGTATTTGTGTAAATGGAAAAGTACAAGAGCGCCTGGTTTTCTAGGACTCCAGTTGACTGCATTTTATGGAATGTCCTTGAGCACATTTTAAACTGATGGAAAAATTTCACCAGGCAAAATTCAGAGCTCTAAGTTCAATCTGCAGTTATAAAGTTTAATTATAAAGTTTTCTAAGTTTTCTGTTTTTCTGTTTTCTTTTTTACCTGCTTTAAATCTCCTGTGACTTTTCTACCAGTACCAAGGCAAAACATGCTGGATCCTTTTTTTTAACTGGTAAAGTGACATGTTTATATTGAGAGCTAATGGCTTAGTTCTGGTGTGAAAGTCATAGAGGGGTGTATGTGTGTGTGTGTGTGTGTGTGTGTGTGTGTGTGTGACTTGAAGTCACAGGGAGGAAAACAAGAGAGTTATTCCTCTTAGGCTTCCAGCTTCTTTCTCTATGTACTCTGTTAAAAGGACACTAAAAATTACCATTTTTTTCTTATCTGCAAGTTTTTGACTGCTGAGAATAAAAGAATATTTGTGACTACTCAGATATAGTGACACTAGTGTGCTCTTGGTATTTTATGGTATAAACATTTATATTGTTTAATTCCCTTTTCTCTCAGAAATGTTTTTTTTTTTTTTGTCTTTCTGTGTTTTCATCTTTTTTTATCATAGGAAGAAGTCTCCCTCTTGTCCAGTTTTACATCCTTGAGAGCTTGATATTTTGACAATAAAGGGGTTCTCTCTCTAGGTCTCTGCCATTCAGAGGGTGTGATTTTTCAAGTTCACAACAGATGGCCAATATGAAAAGACCAGGAATCCAAGACATGTAAGACTTAAAGCAGCACAATTTTCATTTCTGATCTAATGTGTCAAGATCTTAGAGTAGTTTTCTTTTCTTTTGTTTTGTTTTCATAAATGTTCCCAACCAAGGTGTGCTTTTATTGTCTTTAATTCCTTAAGTATATTTCTGAGAATACAATTTTGGGGATCAAAGGTATTGTCTTCTCTATGCCCTTTCTATGAACACCCCTTGCTTATATAGTCAGAACCTAAAAAATTACCAACCAGGCTTAAAGAGATGTTTTGAATTGAGCAGCTATTGGAACTAAATACACCATTAAAAATGTAAAAGTATATATGTATGAGATCTTCTATTCTAAACAATTGATAAAAAATTTAAATTAAAATAAACATGTAATACTTAAAATATTATACTTAAAAAATATACTTAAAAAGTATCTCCTTTGTGGTCTGATATTTGTGTTCACCTAGAGTATCCATGATTTTTTCCATAGAGTCCTTGTTAGGCACTTGGTAGGAGAGCTTTTAAAAAAATTAAAGTCAGAAATATAGCGGTTGTTTTTCCTAACAAAAATCTAGTTTAAGTGATATGAAAAGATTTTTTTTTGTTTTAAAAGAAGTCAATTAAAAGTAAGCTTAATTAAAAGCTAATATCCAAACTATATGTATGTATGTTTATATGTGTGTATATATATATGTTAAGTTTTAATGAAGATTATACTCAGTCACTATCCATTCTCCTGGACTGTGCAACTGGTGCAGAATTTAAATTGTTTTCATCTTAGGTTTTTTATTAAACATGAGTCACTATAATTTAACAGTGCAGTTGATACATATAATTAAAACTGCTAGATGTAAGCAAAAACAGTTTACATGCAAAGCCTATAAATAAAATAAGATATGTGTTTGGTAAAAATTCAAAAGAAAGCATGGGGATATAGTTTGTATAAAAGGAAAAAGTAATATTTACTAGTTCAGAGCTTTGCTACTCATTTTAAAATTAAAGGTGTATAAATGATGGCTAAAACTAAACAGATATAAACAGCTGGGAAACAAAATAATTTTTGCTCTAAGGTAAATATTTTAAGATAAAACTGGAGGTTTACAAGTCATATAAAGTCTACAGGAGATGGAGTCTGTAAAAAGATTTTGATATGTAATCAAGTAGACTAAAGTGTAAAGGATACTATTTAGTTTTTCTATAATTTAATCACACTTATGCAAAGTTAGAATGTAGGCCTCTGTGTCAGAATAACAGTTTTGTTTTCATTCTTTAGAACAGTTGGTCTTTTCTTTAATTATTATTGTAAAGTTATAAAATATTATAAAGTTATAAGAGGTTTGAAAAAATCTTACATCATCAAGCTGATTAAAATAGATTTATATAAGCTTTTGTGGGGGACTTCCAGCAAGATGGCGATGGGACAGCTTGGTCTGTGAGACCCTCTGTAAAAGAGAGCACACATAAAGACTCTAGCTATCTCCCGGGGGGCTGCAACTCCCATTGTCGGCATCCTGCTCTTCACATGGAGCTCGGCCATGGCGACTGCTCAACCACCTCAGCAGTCTCAGCCACCGCCGCAGCATTGGATGCCACGGTCGCAACCATCGCATTGCCCTGCCCATGCGTGAGGTGACCCATGGCTCCAGACCATGAAGCCCCTGAAGAACAATCTACTGAAATTGCCACTGCTGCTGCCACTGCCACACCCTACCACTCGCCCAGAGCCAGGTTTGTGGGGCTCTTTCCACACACCATGAAGCCACGACTGCCACCACCACTATTGTTGCCTGCTACCCCCTCTCCTGGGTGGGTTCTGACTTCCACCCCACCAGGCTTGCATTGAATTGCAGTCTCCAGCTGCTGTGGAAAAAGATGAACTGGAGGGGTGAGATAGCACCACCTGCTAGGAATCCAAGGTAACGACATCAAAATGGGAAAGACAGAAGCTCCTTCCCCTTGCTAAATAAACACAGGCCAGATCTGAGTGGCAGACTGGTAGGGAGCCCAGATCTGAACTACCCTCCACAGCAGGCCAGTGGCAACTGATCCTAACTTGGTCAAATCTACCAGCCTGCAAAGATAGATAGAAATCAGAGCTGAAAGGACATTGGACTTAAAGGAAAAATCTCAGAGTGTGCTTGGTTGGTTCTGTTAGTTTACTGACTTCATTCTATTCTTTTTGTCTCTGTAAACCCCATCTTTCTATAGAGGAATAGCACACCAAAAAGGAGGTTGGTTAGTTTGTATATTAGCATCATGGTATGTTTTAAATTTTTCCATATGGTTGTTGGTTAGTTTGTAGTTGTTGTTATTGTTTTTCTTTTTACTTGGTTCACCCCTTGTTGATGAGGGGTGCCCCCCACTCACAGGCAGATTTCTACTACTGTCAGTCCCACTTCCCAGCCCCCTGCCCTCTGTAGTTTCCCACTACAGTCAATCCTTTTCTTAGAGTATTGCAGTAGTAATTCAAGGTCC
>CAUYQG010289476.1:0-12494 GCA_963574415.1 Tarsius wallacei
GCCGGGCGCAGTGGCTCAGCCTATAACACCAGCGCTTTGGGTTGCCGTGGTGTGTGGATTGCCTTTGGTCGCAGTTTCGTTACCCCCCCCCCCCCCAGGGAACTTGGTGAGACCTTGTCTCTACAATAAATCAAAAATTAGCCAGGCATGGTAGCACGTGCCTGTAGTTCGGCTACTTGGAAGGCTGAAGCGGAAGGATCGCTGGAGCCCAGCAGGTCAAGGCTGTGGTGGCTAGAAGCGTGCCACTGCCCTCTAGCCTGGGTGACAGAGTGAGACTCCGCCTCAAAAAAAAAAAAAAACATGTATTTATTCTTACATGCTTAAACTTCAGTCATCTTCAAAGGACTTGGATGCAATACACCTACTGAGATGCTTTTTCCACTGTTCAAAACAGTTTTTAAACTCATCAATTTTGAAGCCTTTTGGTGCTTCTGTCATTTTTTGTTTCACCTTTTCCACATCGGCAAAATGTTTCCTTCCGAGGACTTTTTTCATGGGGAAACAAACAAAAAGCTGCTCAAGGCAAGATCGGGTGAATAGAGAGGGTAGGGCACAGGGGTCATGCCATTTCTGGTCAAAATTTCACTGCCACATGTTCATGTAAATCACCCACCATGAAATGGGTAAAGTGTTGAAAGAATCTCCAGTTGGGCACGGTGGCTCAAGCCTGTAATCCCAGCACTTTGGGAGACTGAGGTGAGAGAATTGCCTGAGCCCACAGGTTTGAGACCAGCCTGGGCAATTTGGCGAGACCCCATCTCTACAATAAATCAGAAAAAAAATTAGCCAGGCATGGTAGCATGTCCCTGTAGTTCCAGCTACTTGGAAGGCTAAGGCAGAAGGATTGCCTGAGCCTAGCAGGTTGACGCTGGGGTGACTGCGAGCTTGCCACTGCACTCCAGCCTGGGTGATGGAGTGAGACTCCAACTCAAAAAAAAAAAAAAGTCATCCCCAAAACAAAATTCTCTGAAGCAGAATGCAGCCTCAACAATGCAATCTGGTCTCTGGATGCTGATGGTTTCCTAGAACACTTAACTAGCAGGGGAAGCCTGGACTTCAAGGGGACCGCCCTCCAAAGGATAATTCCAGGGATTTTGGGGTCCTCCGTCCCATGTAAGTGCCTCAATAAAGCTACTTTTAAAAGTCATGTCTTTCAGGACCCCCGAGTAGAGATGGCAGTGCCCAGAGGTCGGGATCTAGGGTGTAGATTTGGAACCAATGGGTGACCAGATTATATGGGATGGAAGGAGAGAGGTCGCAGACAGCAGCCCAGGAAATAGCGGCATTAGCAGAGAAAGACCATGGGAAACCAGCAAGTATACCAGGAGAAAATCCTGAACACAATTCTGGGAGAGTTTTTAAGAGGAGAGTAAGCTTGGGCAAGAGAGCAAGACCTCATCTCTATAAAAAATAAAATAAAAAAACTAAAAAATTAGCTGGCCACAATGGCTCACACCTGTAATTCCAGCACTTTGGGAGGCAGAGATGAGAGAACTGACTGAACCTAAGGGTTTGAAACCAGCCTGGGCAACTTGGTGAGACCTCATCTCTACAATAAATTGTAAAAATCAGCTGGGCATGGTGGCGTGCACCTGCAGTCCTAGCTACTAGGGAGGCTGAGGCTGGAGGATCGCCTGAGCCCAGGAGGTCGAGGCTGCAGTGAGCAATGAGCATGCCACTGCACTCTAGCCTGGGTGACACAGTAAGATCCGACTCAAAAAAAAAAAAAGAGGCGCATAATCAACAGAGTCAAGCCTCCAAAGAGTTACAGAAAGACAAGACAGGTTGGACTGGAGCTGCAGTGGCTTTAAAGGTCTGGAGGGCTTTGCAGGAGGAAATCGGCCGTTCCTCTCTCCCCGCTGTCGGCATAACTAGGTCACCCTGAGGCCGTGGCTTTAAAACATGTTTTTTTTTAGCAGCAAAAAACCTGGGGAGGGAGGTGGTGGGGGGCTTGCCATGGCCAATCCCAAATGTGCTGACTTCCAAGAATTTCCTGACTCTGGGTGCTGAAATTCAATCTATGAACACCTTGGCCACAGCTATACCTTTCTGGTCAGAGGTCGGTTAGGCGAAAATTAAAATAACTTAGACTCGCACAAGCACCCGTGGCCTGAAAGCGGAGGCCTGGGTGGAGGCTGGGTGGTGACTCCAAGCACTGCCACCGGGATGGCTAAAGACATGGGAACATGTCCTGGAGATTGAGGCTTTGCTCATGGCTGAGAAGCCAGGCCTACGTGGAAGCGGTCAGGGCAGGCAGCAATTCGTTATTCTGCAGCCAAGAGTGACACCCAGTGGCCACAGGGATCACTGGGCTCTAAACGACCCCTTTCTGTTCAGGGCACTGCAGAGGGGTGGGCGCCCCGGCATCTCCCAGCAGGGTTGGGCAAGCCAGCTGCGGAGGGAGTGGCAGGATCAGTCATACCCTGTGAAATGTCAGTGACTCATTCTCGCCCCAAACTAGAAAATGCCCTAAACCCCAAGGCCCTGGACCAACCGAGGAAGCCGAGGCCACAGCACTTCTGCACCTGTCGCCTGCTTGGTCCTCACGCCCACCCACGAGGCTGCGGAGAGAATTCCCACGGCCCCTTTTTATGGAGAGATGACGAACACGGGGGTGGGGGGGTGAAGGTACCTGTCGGCAAACCCAGGTCCTGGGTCAGGTGGCCATTTCATCACACCACGTCACCAGGACGCAGCCCGGGGGCCTTAGACAAGGGCTGAGCATTATTTATTTTATTTATTTATTTATTTTATTTCTTTTGAGTCAGAGTCTCACTCTGTGGCCCAGGCTGGAGTGCAGTGACACACTCACGGCCACCGAGCCTCAACCTGCTGGGCTCAGGTAGTCCTTCCGCCTCAGTCTTCCAAGTAGCCGGAACTACAGATGCACGCTACCACACCCGGCTAGTTTTGTGATTTATTCTAGAGATGAGATCTCACCAAGTTGCCCAAGCTGGTCTCGAACCCCTGGTCTCAGGCAATCCTCTCGCCTCAGCTTCCCAAAGTGCTGGGCGCCCCAAACACCAAATCAGACTCAACTTCCAAAAGGTCCCAAAGTCATTCAGTAATCAGATATTACTCGAACTCCCGTTGTGCACAAAAACAAGAGATGGCCCCTTCCCTGGGGAAGTTTCTAGGCCCTCGACAGAGGCAAATAGCATGGTGGGTGGGGCGGGGCTGGGGCAGGGGGCCAGGGTGCAGCAGGAACACAGTCCTCCAGAGGAGGACTGGGCACCCACGGGGACACGTCTGCTCACACGCAGCCACCGCGGCTCAACGAGTCCTGCCACCTGCCACCAGGTCACCCCGGACAAGGTGGCAGCGCAAAGCATCCCTATGCAACTCTGTGGGTGAGGGGTCTGCTCTGAGGGCCACGGCAAGGGCGGAGGAAGGGGGGCCCCAGGCGGGGGGTGAGGCCTGGGGGTTCCACCCACAGCCTGGAAGAGAGGCCGCAAAGAGGGGGCTGGAGGTGAAGAGGGGGGTGGGACCTCTCACAGCCTGGGGTTCCGCCCACAGCCTGAGAGCCCGTTTTAAGCTGGAAGTCCCAGGGCGCTGAGACCCGAGGTGGAGGCTGGAGGGGAGGCCCTGTGTATGAACCCAGGAGCTACGCCCCGAAGAGAGGGACAGGGAGGAAGCGCCCACGTGTCTCGGACCGGGAGCCTTGTATGTCTCGGGCTACGAGTTGCGGGTAGGAGGGGTCTTCCTGGAAACGCAGAAGCACAGGCTTCCCTCCCACAGGAGAGGCTTGGAAGACACGATTTCTGTGCAGGAAGCCCTAAAGGAAAAATCAGTCTCGAGCGCTCCCCGGTCAGAATCACCCAGACGAGGATGGGAAGCCGCCCAGAACCCCCAGGGTCCCCAGCTGGCGAAACATCATCAAATCAGAAACTACCAAAAGCATGAGAAAGCAAACACCAGGCAAGATGAACCAAAAAAAGCAAAGGCAGGCCCCAAATGACTCAGATATTTAGATGACCAGATCACAGCCGGGCATGGCGACTCACACCTGTAATCCCCGTGCTTCGGGAGGCGGAGGTGGGAAGATTGCTTGAGCCCAGGAGTTTGAGTTCAACCCGGGCAACATGGCAAGACTCCGTCTCTATAAAAAAAAAAAATCAAAAAAAGTACCTGGGCACAGTGACACACCTGTGGTCCCGGCTAGTCTGGAGGTTGAGTTGGAAGGATCGCCTGAGGCCAGAAAGTCAAAGATGGGATAAACTTGATCATGCCACTGCACTCCAGCCTGGGCCACTGAGTAAGACCGTGACTCAAAAACAAAAAAAATGTATCCAACACAGACTATAAAATAAGTAAAAATAGAAGACGGTATAAATCTGCAGAAGGGCTTGTCCAAGAGTGTTCATGGCAGCCTTATTTATTGCGGCAAAAACCTAGAGACAACCCACCTGGCCGTCCACAGAAGCATGGGCGAGTGGGTCGTGGCAGACTTGTCCCATGAAGCACTCCTCAGCAGTAAAAAGAAAGTGAGTTGAAGGAGTGAACTACGGTGTGGATGCATCTCAGAAACACGATGCTGAGCGAGAGATAAGGCTGACAGCAGCCACACACACCTGTAGGATTCTACTTGTATAAAGCTCAAAAACAAAACAAATCTTTGGGTAATGAAGATCAGGACATCTGAGGGAGAGGAGGAAACTTAGCTGGAAAGACACAGAGAGCTTGCTGGAATGACGGGAATATTCTCATAGGCATATGCAGCTATCAAAATTCATCAAACTGTGCCATTACGATTTGTGCATTTTATTGTATAATAATTATATCTCTATAAAATATGTGCACGCATTTAATGAAAGAGGAAATGGAAATGATGTTCCAGCCTCTAAAAAATGATCAACAATGTGTGGAAAAGATACTGAGAGAAATTCCAGAGGTAAAAAATGTAATCCTCGAACTCCAAAGCCAAATGGGGTCTGCTTCACGCTATGGCTTATGCAACAGCAAGTCTTCTATCAAGAACATCTGAGGCCGGGCGCGATTGCTCAGCCTGTAATCCCAGCACTTTGGGAGGCCGAGGTGAAAGGATTGCCTGAGCCCGTGGGTTCGAGACCCGCCCGGGCAACTTGGCAAGATCTCATCTCTACAATAAATCAAAAATTAGCCGGGCATGGTAGCGCACGCCTGTAGTTCCAGCTACTTGGAAGGCTGAGGCGGAAGGATCGCCGGAGCCCGGTGGGTCTAGGCTGCGGTGGCCGGGAGCGTGCCCCTGCACTTCAGCCTGGGTGACAGAGTGAGACTCTGACTCAAAAAAAAAAAAAAAAAAGAACATTTGAACCAGGAGGAGAAGATATCAGAGCCACCAAAACTGTGCAACCTTGAACTAAACCTCAAAGAAGAGGAGTAACCATACCTTTTCCTTCCGAGGTATTTACTGAAAGTGGCCACTGATGGGGTGGGAATTGGGGAGAAAACGGCAGCAAAGACGTGAGAGGCTGAGCAAAGCTTCTGGTGGTCGCAAGGGCTGGGGAGATCAAAACTGGGGCTCAGGACCCTGTAAAGCATCCCAGGTTTTTGGGTAGGAGTCTAGGCAGCCTTTTCCTTCGGGGTTTCCTGCATAGATTCCCCCCACCTCCACCCCAGGAGTAAGAGTGACGAGCAAAACCATGACCTTCGTAGCAACATGGATGCAATCAGATACCATCGTGCTACGTGCACTAAGGAGACAAAAACTGGATACCACGTGTTCTCACTCGTAAGAGGCCCTTTAACATTGGTCACGGGGGCCCAAAGTGGGAAAACAAACACTGGGAACTGTTCATTGAGGGAGGGAGGGAGGGGAGGATTGAGGGGCCCACAACCACCCACTGGCTACCATGTCCACTACCCCGGGGGGGGAGAGGGGTTGCCAGGAGCCCAAACCTTCCCTGCGTGCAACTTACTTAGGCAGCAAATCTTCACACATACCCTACAACTCTAAAAGAAAAAGAAACCAAAAAAAGAGTGACAGTCTTACAGAGACCAACACCAGCATCAAATGAGCGGAACTTTCAAATGAATTAAGCCTTCGCCAAGCGTAACCGCCCAACTGGGGCCAAAGCATATTGTCTTTGGGGGAAGACACCACCCAGAACCTCAAATTATCTTCACGGTTCTTCAAGCACCATGTCTCCCATTCCATCAGAAAGCAGGCAAGGGCTCCAGAAGGTGCCCGGACCGGGGGCAGTGCCATAGCGACTGTGCTGACGCCTGCCCGGTTCCCCCAGCCCCTCCCACTCAGGGAGGGTTATGCCTGCCTGGGAGACACTCTATCTTAGGGGAAAGTGAAGGGAAACCTACAATTCAGAAGTAGGAAGGGGACGTTAAGTCTATGAGGCATCACTTTTAGAAAATTCGAGGAGAGGAAAACATGGCGAAAGGCCCCTCATTTGACTTTCTGACAATATCTACAAAAAATCCAGGTGGCAGAGTCAGCCACGTGGACCAGGAGAGTGCCATTCCAGGAAAGAAATGAACCCCGCGGAAAAGGACTTGGCTGTTTCACGGGCACATGCGCAGGTTTGTTACATGAGGGTATCGCGTGCTGGTGAGGCCTGGGCTTCCATCGAACCCATCACCCAAGTAGTGAGCGTGACACCCAGTAGGCAGTTTTCCAATCCTTGTTTCCCTCCCTCATCCACCCCTTAGAAGCTCCCAGTGTCTTTCCCCTCTTAGGCCCCTGTGTACCTTGTGTTTAGAAAGCAAGAGGCCCGGCGCGGTGGCTCATGCCTGTAATCCCAGCACTTTGGGAGGGAGGTGAGAGGATTGCCTGAGCCCAGCCTGGGTAATTTGGTGAGACCTCAGCTCTGCAATACATCAAGAAAATTTGTTGGGTGTGATGGCACACGCCTGTAGTTCCAGCTACTTGGAAAACTGAAGAGGAAAGATCATTTGAGTCCAGCAGGTAGAGGTGGCCGTGAGTGTGCCACTGTGTTCCAGCCTGGGCAACAGAGCGAGACTCTGACACAAAAAGAAAGAAAAGAGACTTGTTTTTATGGTGGAAATGTTTAAAATAGATCCCTTTAGTCATTTTGAAGTATGCCATGCATTTTTATTTATGATCGTCTCCATTCTACACGACCAGTTCCTGATGCCTGTGTCTCCTGTCTCCCTGGCACTTTGGACCCTTTGGTCCACCTGTCCCCTTTGCCATCCACCCCCTCCCCAGCCCCTAGGAGAGTGGTAACCACCATGCGACTCTCCACTTCCGTGGGTTCGACTCTTTGCAATTGTACACGTACGTAAGATCATGTGATGTTTGTCTCTCTGGGTTCATCAAAGCATCACATTGTACCCGATAAATAGATTCGATTGTTATTTGTTAATTAAAAATTAAAAAGTGATATGAAAAAAAGTAAAAGGAGAGAGACTTGCTTTAAAACCTACAATTATGAGCCGGGCGCAGTGGCTCATGCCTGTCATCCCAGCACTTTGGGAGGCGGAGGCCAGAGGATGGCCTGAGCTCAGGGGTTTGAGACCCACCTGAGCAACATGGTAAGACCTCATCTCTACTGTAAATGAATAAAAAATTAGCCGGGCATGGTGGCGCGTGCCTGTAGTTCCAGCTACTTGGAAGGCTGAGGCGGAAGGATCGCCGAAGCCCAGCAGGTCAAGGCTGGGGTGGCCGTGATCGTACCACTGCACTCCAGCCTGGGTGACAAAGTGAGACTCCAACTCAAAATAAACAAACAAACAAACCCTACAATTGTTTTCCAGGGGTGGCTTTGTAGTCTCACCACATTGATGTGACCTTGAACCACCATTAGTTTCCACGATGCTTGTCTTCTGGGTGCGTCTGCCCATTTGAGAGGAGGACCAGGACTGGATTCCAACAGTCACAGACAAGTATATCTTACTAGGAATACAGAAAAGCCTAAACAGACCAAATTTATGAGATCAAAATTGCCTAGAAAGTTTGAGAATTTACTGCCAAAACTGTGTATGGAAAATAACTTTGAGTTCAAGCCAAGAATTTTGTTCCCATCTACATATGGATCAAAGGCGTCTTAAAAAGGAATGGATACTTCGGGTAAGAACTTGCCCGGAAAATGTTGACAAAATCTAATTTTACTCTTCACAACTGCTATTAACCCAGCAAAGGCTTGCATTTGTGCCATGTCTCCCTGTTTGTGACTTGCACACAGATCTAAATTTGCTGAGTCGCCCCCTTAATCTTCTCATGCGTGGTCTTCCTGGAATCATATCTATTTTGGGTTGTTATGCAAAACTTGCTTTTATTTAATGTTGATGTCAGTATTTCAACTGCTGTAAAATCACGTGTTTTTACACTACACTTACCCTGCTACCCGGTTGCCTTTGCCATGGGATTATTCTAGTTGTTAGGCTAAGTCTTCCGTGCCTTGTGATGCCGTGGCTGAGACTGTAAACCCCATTTCTGCCTTCGGAGCTGGCTTCTTGACAGACAGGTGCACAGATGAGGAGGACGGGCTTCCTCCCAGTGGCTTCCGTCTGCTTCCTGTCCCCTGGGCGTCACTTTAGCAACCTTCCTTCCCCCCAGGGCAGCAGCCGCTTGCATTTGCGGTCTTTCCACTCTAGCAGATAAAGCCTCACTGCATAACCTCAGAGAGACCAGCTCCGCCCCCGGGGCCCCTCCTCGCAGGCCTGGATCTCAAATCCACAAGGCCCCACCTCTGGGTTCAGAAAGCCAGCACCAGAGGGGCCAAGTGCCCCCTTCCCAGGAATCTAAACTTCACTTCATGTGGTCTGTCCTCCAAGCTTGCCAAGTTTTAGTCACCTGGATTTCCTCCTGTCTTTCTTGCCACCTTCCTGACACTTGGGATTCCCGTTTCCTTTGTTTGCTTTCAGAAGCCCAGTTATCACATTTTTACCTCATTAACAATTCTTCTTATGAAATCATCTCCACTTAAATAGCTGGCTTGTCTCCCCAGTCAATTAGATCTTCTTTGACTTTTGTGTTTTGCAGCTTGCAACATACAACTCTTTCGCGTATTTTGATAGATTTAAATCTAATTATCTCATCTATCAGTGCTATTTTCAGTGATACTTCAAAAAGGAGTAAAAGGATTGGAAGACATGCTAGTGTTGACTTGTCAATTCTCTGCAAATCCATCTATGAATTCAATACAATCCAGATCAAAATCTTAGTAGGCGTCTGCTCCCATAGAAATTGATAAGCTGATTCTAAAACTTACATAAAATGCAAAGAGAATCAAATGAGCCAAAACCATTTTGGAGGACACATACTCCCTGATTTCAAAGCTTTAAATAAAGCTATAGTGATCATGACAGTCTAGTATTAGCAAAAAGACAGACATTGGATCAGTGGAGTGGAATAGAGAGTCATGATAGACTCATATAGATTGATGAATTTGCACAGACATGAAACCAATCCAGCAGAGAGAAGGCCGACATTCCGACTATGGTGCCAAAGCCATCAGATGTCCACACTCAAAAACAAAGTCCAACTGTGTCTCACGTCCTCTGCATTTTCAAACAAATAAATACTAATAGTGTTTATCATCAATTGTCTTCTAAAGAAACCTCTAAAAGCACTTCAGGAAGAAAAAACAATCTATGTTGCAAAAGGGAAAGTGAGAAAATAAACTAGTTGCCATTGCTTTGCTGAGTTCTGGTCTGGCCATAGAGCTCTTTGCGCTATGGCTACCATGTTTTCCTAAGCTTTGGCCCCCTCCCCTAGTTTGGAGAGGTGAATCTCTTCTCTCTCTCTCTCTCTAATTAAATAAACTATATTTTCCAATCCAAAAAAAAAAGAAAAACTAGTGAACAGGTGGTTTAGCCTACACATATTACCTGTGCAAAACAGTAGTAATAAGGTCTAATGTGTGGGGTTTAAAAATGATTTTAAAAAACACACAAAAAACATCTAACATGGGAAAGGACAACTGGAGTCAAGAGGAAATGTCTTTGTGTTTTTTAGAAGAATGATAAAAACATGCAATAATTTTAAGTTTTACATGTATATTAAAATATTAAAAGTTTAAATGATTAAAACTAAAAAAAAATGTGTAATTTCCAAAACAATATAGACAAATGGAATTAAACAAAAAGTAAATGAATCTTGACCAGAGATGGTGGCTCATGCCTGCAATCCCAGCACTTTGGGAGGCCAAGGCAGAAGGATCACTTGAGCCCAGGAGTTTGAAACCAACGTGGGCAATATAGTGAGACTTCAGCTCTACAAAAAAATTTTTAGAAAATTAGCTGGGTGTAGTGGCACATGCCTGTAGTCCCAGCTACTCAGGAGACTGAGGCAAGAGGATCACCTGAGCTCCTCAGGCAGGCGAGGCTGAGGCTGAGGTGAGCCGTGATCATGCCACTGCACTCCAGCAACAAAGTGAGACTCATTTTAAAAAATAAAAATAAAAAAAGTTTAAGTAAATGAATCCTGAGACAGATAAGAAAGAAGGAAGAAAAAGCATTGAAAATAGAAAACCCAAAATGATACATAAACATAAAACATGACATGTAATAGTAATCATAAAGAAGAAAAATTGATTATACTCAGCAGTTAAAAGAAAGAGGTTTTCATTTTGGATGACAAAATCCAACTATATCTATTTCTCAGACACACATAAAATATAAGAACACAGACAATTTGAAATGAATATATTGGGAAAAGATATGCCATGAATATATTAACTGATAGAACTGATAAATAGCTCTACGTTATCACACAAAATACAATTTAAAAGATAAGCATTATTATAGTTTTTTTTTAAAGGTAACTATCCAGTGATCAGAGTTTCAATTATCAGGAAAATGTAACAATTATATACTTGCATGCAACGAATAACTTCAAAGTACATCAAGCAAAAATGGACTGAATTAATAAATTCAACATCGTAATGAGATAATTTAGTACACCTTATTGAAGATTGGGCCAGGTGCAGTGGCTCTTGCCTCTTTATCCCAGCACTTTGGGAGGCCAAGGCGAGAGGATTGCATGAGTCCAGGGGTTCAAGACCAGCCTGGGCAACTTAGCGAGACCTTGTCTCTACAATAAATCAAAAAATGAGCCAAGCGTGGTGGCGCTCACCTGTGGCTTCAGTCACTTGGAAGGCTGAGGCAGAAGGATCATGAGTCCAGCAGGTTGAGGCTGCGGTGGCCGTGAGCGTGTCACTGCATTCCAGCCTGGGTGACAGTGAGACTCTGACTCAAAAAAAAAAAAGAATATCACACGGGGAGAAACAGACCAAGTAACACTTGTCATTGTAGAATTAAACGTGCCCCATGCAAGAAGCTGATAGGTCAAACATGTGAAAATAGGCAAAGTTGTGAAGACCTGACCAGTGCAGTGAGTCAGCTCAGGCTGTCACCAGAGAGATTCTATGGCTCTGTGCCCTAATTCAGCCAGGATAATACTGGTTAATTCCTGGTGCCCTGGCTAGTTATTAAAAGTGCTCCCTTTCACTCTCCAACATGTCGGTGTTCAGATACATTATATATGATCAGCTAGTCATTTGATGTGGTATTTAGAACTCAACTACAGGGAATATAGCTTTTTTTAGCATATATGGAACATTTACAAAAATAGACCTTATAGTAGGTCATAAAGGAAACCTCAGTAAAGTCATTCATCCAGTCCTCCTTTTAGTCAACGTCTACTAAGGCTGAGCGTGGTGGCTCAAGCCTGTAATCCCAGCACTTTGGAAGACCGAGGTGAGAAGATTGCCTGAGCCCAGGGTTTTAAGACCAGAGTGGGCAACTTAGCAAGACCTCATCTCTACATTATCAAAAAATTAGCCAGGCATGGTGGCACGTGCCTGTGGTTCCAGCTACTTGGAAGGCTGAGGAGGAAGGGTCGCCTAAGCCCAGCAAGTCGAAGCTGTGGTGGCCATGAGCGTGCCACTGCCCTCAAGCCTGGGCAACAGAGTGAGACTCCGACTCAAAAAATAAAAAAATAAAAACAACTATTGGCTGAGCACCTATCATATGACTTGGCATTTTTCTAGCCCTGGGCATACAGCCAAGGTACCACGTGGCACAGACTCAGCAAAAGAAGGCATTGAGAGAGTGAAGAGACTCCAGGGCCACCATTCACATGGTGCGGTAGGAACACAGCCCGCAAGGCCACACGGCACAGTTGTGGGCCGGTGTCGATCGGAACGACGGCCTGGGAAGCACTGAAACACAGACTGCACGCCACAAACAACAGCCGATGTAACAGTGGACAAAACCAACAAAAATTCCGTCCTTGGGGAGCTTATGTTCTATGGAGGAGAAACAGAAAATGCACAACATACATAAGGGATTCGTTTTGTTTTTGTTTTTGTTTTTTTCTTTTTTTTTTTTGAGTTGGAGTCTCACTGTCGCCCAGATTGGAGTGCAGTGGCCGCTCCCGGCCACCGCAGCCTCGACCTGCTGGGCTCCGGCGATCCTTCCGCCTCAGCCTTCCAAGTAGCCGGAACTATAGGCGTGCGCTACCACGCCCGGCTAATTTTTTGATTATTGTAGAGATGAGGTCTCGCTTGCCCAGGCGGGTCTCAAACCCGTGGGCT
>CAUYQG010289477.1:0-23738 GCA_963574415.1 Tarsius wallacei
ATTCCCGGCCACCGCAGCCTCGACCTGCTGGGCTCCGGCGATCCTTCCGCCTCAGCCTTCCAAGTAGCCGGAACTACAGGCGCACACTACCACGCCCGGCTAATTTTTGATATATTGTAGAGATGAGGTCTCGCCAAGTTGCCCAGGCAGGTCTCGAACCCGCGGGCTCAGGCAATCCACTCACCTCAGCCTCCCAAGGCACAGGATTACAGGCTGAGCCACCGAGCCCGGCTTCTAAAATATTTTCAATGGAATTAAAAATAAATGAAATGTGGATGTAAGGCCATACCCCAGTTACACGAAACTGAAGTGGGATAAACCTTTAAAGCTGTCTCTGCTTGCCCTTCCCGCCCCCCACCCCCGTTACAGCCCCCTTCCTTTCTGTGGAAAACCGTGGGTACCTTCATCTGTATCCCTCAGGTCCTTCAAAGATGTGTGGTGCATGGTTATGCACACTCACAAATCTCTACCTCTTCCACAAAAAGGCTAACACCACAGGACAATTCATGGGGAGCTCATTTTTTAGGAGTGCTGGACATTTGTTTGCTTGCATTTTAACCTAGTTTCTGAGGCCTTCTTGATCCACATTTCAATATTATTCGATGTTACATAGTCAGAGAGGTCTTGAAATGTCCTCGTTATGTCATATTGCTCCAAAATCTTGAGTCATCCCCACATTATAAAATGGAATCTACTCTATTTTAGTATGTTCAAGGGTTTTGTTGCTGTTGTTTTCCACATTTAGCTCTTTAATTCATCCAGAATATGTCATCCTGCATGTCGTAAGTTAGGGATGTAACATTTTTCTCTAAATAATAACCGGCTGTCTCAGCCCCCTTCATTGAAAGTCCAGGCTCTTTCTGCACTTGAGAGTTACTACTAGACTATTTCAAATTTTATGTTTATGCTTTCTTGGTTTTCATCACTCTCTTCACTCCCATACTATTTCCACATGGTTTTATCTACCATTGTTCAGAGTATGACTTAATATCAGATAAACCGTGTTCTTCTTGTTATGTTTCTTCAAGACTCTCCTGGCTATTAATTTCCTCTTTAAAAAAAAAAAAGAAAGAAAATAGAAAGGACACCTAGCAGTGTGCTGTCTCCCCATTTGTTTGGGTCTTTTTTGTGTGTCCAGTAGCATTTGTAATTTTCTTAACCTACATCTTGCATATTTTTGTTAGTTGTATCTCTGGCAGCTTTCTTCCCCCAGTACATTTTACATTTAATCATGGGAAAACTACTAATTCTTGCATGTGGCTATTGTGTCTGGCTATCATGCAATCATCAGTTGCCCCCATTGAGTTTTCTTAGAAGAAAATTGTGGTGAGCAGAGTTCTAAGATGGTCCCCACAAACTCTCCCTGCTGTGCCTCTCATGTTATGCAGCAAAGGGGATTTTGCAGATGTAACTAAGGTTCCCAATCAGTGGAATTTAAGATAGGAAGACTATCTGGGCAGACCTAACCTAATCAAAGAAGCCCTTCAAGAGCAGAGCCTTTTCTGAAGTTGCTGAGAGAAGAATTCAGAGATTGAAAGCACCAGAGGGATTCAGTGCGCGGGTGAGTCTCTGCTGCTGAGATGGAAAGAAACAGAAAGCTCGGCCCTCAGCCACAGGCACTGAGTCTTGACCACAACACACGAGAGCTCGGAAGCAGATTTCCCCCAAGTCTCCAGATGAGAATTGAGCCCAGCCAGCACCTTCATCTCTGCCCCATGAGACCCAAGCAAGGAACCTAAAGCAACCCGCCCAATTCTGGCCAAAAGATTTATGGAAAAATAAATGGGTGTTGTTTCAGGATGTTGAGTTGATAGCAATTTGTTAAACATCAATCGAAAACAGAGAGAAAAGTCATATCATTTACCAAGAATGAGGGTTTCACTTTCCAATATTTACACTTACAATGTAAATTAGGAAATTAGAATTCCAGTATATTTTTCCTATTCTCTTTTAGTGTCTAGAACCTCCAGAAAAAGGAGACCATTAGGCAGCAATAGTGGAATCCTGGCTTGTTCCTGGTTTTGACAGAAATGTCTAGTGTTTTGCCACAGGCTGTTTCATTTGCAATAGATTTCTTTTACCACAGTAAAAAGTGTCTCCTATCCTAGCTTTAAATATGCTACATTCGGTAATAAATGTTGAATTTTACCAAATGCCTTTTCGGCTACTATCATGGAGACGGTATGTTTTTCTTCTTTAATCTGTTAATGCAGTGAATTGTGTTGATAGATTATGAAAGGTTGAACTGCATTACATTCTTATAAATAAATAATTGGTCATGATTCTTTTATACACAGCTAGATGTGATTTTGTGTCATTTGACATAGAACATTTACATCTTTGTATCAACTGAGACATAGGTTTTTTTGTGTGTGGTGTCTGGTTTTAGTGTAAGGGAACTGTTTCTCCTGTAGAATGAGAGAAAGCCTTAGACTAATTTCGTGCTCAGATGTGAAAAGTAACTGTTTTGAAGGTCGAAGGAACTCACCCATGCAACCTCCTAGTCTGTTTCCTCATGAAACCGTCAGATATCCACTGAGCAGCTGCAATTTCTCAGTCACAGGACTGGCGTCAGGGGCTCCATGGGGAGCAAGACAGACAGACAAGTCAGCCACCCTCCAAGAGCTTACTATCAGTCAACCGCCACTCACTACCTTTGGCTTTTTCTCTTTTTAGTATCTCATTTGCTTTTTCAAGATATCCTTAAGTCGATGATGCCCATTTATATTTACTAGAAAAAATCCATTTAATCTATATTGTCATGTTTATTGGTATAAGCATTCCTTAGTTACGTTTAGAACTTCCTCTGCATCTTGAGTCTATGCTCTTTTTCACTCTCAAAGTTGTTCATTTGTGAATGCTCTGTTTCTTAACCTACCACACCCGGGTATGTCTGGTTTGTCACTTTCAGAACTATTTTTTTTTCTTCTCTTTCATTCATTTCTGATTTTTTCTATTAATCCTTTCTTTGACCTTATCTTGTTGTTTTATTTTTCATCTTTCTTGTGCTACAATGATTTCATTTGTGGTTACATTTTTCCTCTGAGTATTATTTTGGTCATATCTCATAGGTTTTAATATTTGCTGCTCTTGTTAGAATTCTGTACTTTTGGCCACAATCGATTGCCATCTTAACCTAAGATTTATTTAGAGGAGTGTCAAAATTTTCTATTTGAATACTCATAAATACATATTTGTTGATGTTTATATTTATTTGTTCAGTTGGAAATTTGTAATGCAAACATACATAAACATACTATACATATATACATACGTGGATCTACAGACCAAGAAGTCAGGGTAGAGGTCTAGACTAGAGTGGATGATTTTGTGATAAATTCATCAATAAATTATAAGTGGAGTTGTGGGCACATGAAATCACTGGGGAAGTGAGTAGAAAAGAGGGCCTTGAAGAAGGATGACAATGTTTGTGCCAATTGAGAATGCATTCAACTAACAATCACAGGACTCCAACTGGCGGCTTAAGGAAATAGGGTTTACAGGTCTAAAGGGCAAGAAATCAGACATAAACATGCAGGGATGGTACAATAGCTGCATATTGCCATCCCAGATACTTCTTTACTTTTCTGTTCTGCCATCTTTCATACGTAGACGGGCCTCTGTCTACAAGAAAAGCTAGGAAACCTGGCACGCTACCTATTTTGTAAATAAAGTTGAACTAAGATACAGCCACACTGATTTGCCTGTTGGCTATGGCTGCTTTTGAATAACAAGGGTCGGTTGGAGTAGCCATGAGCCTGACTTCTTGGCTAGCAAAGCCCAAGTCATTTATCTCACCCTTTGCCTGCCTTATCTAACCCCTTTAAAGCATTAGGATTCCCCAAACGAGAAAGCCCACAATTCAGTTGGAATAGAAAACCACTTCCAGTCTTGTCCAGCATGTGAAGAGCTACAAAGTCATCACTTCCATTCTTGGAAGGAAAAAAAAAGATAAATAAAAAATAAACAACTTTTGCTATATTGGAAAAGTGAGCTCACAGGACAAGCCACTGCCCCAAAACGTGAAGGGTCAGACAGGTATATGCAGAGACTCAGCACATACCAGAACAGAAGCCCCAGAGCAGAACCCTTCAAGGGAACCAGTGCCGGCGTAGGAAAACCTGAACTGCGGACCAATATCTCTCAGAAGCACCAGTGGAAAAGCCCTCAACAAAAGGTTAGTAAATCAAATCAAATGATGGATAAAAGAAATTATATACCACCAACAATTGAGATTTGTTGCAAGTATGCAAGACTGGTCAACATTCAAAAATCAATTAATGTAATCCCTCATCTCAACACATTAAAGAAGACAAACTATAAGATCATTGTAATAGACGTGTAGCGGGAATCTTTACAGGGAGAGATGGGACACTGAGGCCACTTTGCCAGGAAACAGCGTTTATTCGTGCCGTCACTGGCTCAGTGGATTCACATCCAGGGGGGACATTGCCTTTTATACAATTTTAGCTTCCTTGTCTCCCCAATAAGGCTTACATATTAGTAACATACTAGCTAATTGGATATTTCATAGCTCAAGGAGCAGAGTTACACTTGCGTACTACAGACTGGGGCAACATTCCTTTCTAATATGTATCATCCAAGAAAGTTCTTATCTTATGGTGCTAGAAGAACTCTTTCATTATCCTGGGAAGGCTTTTACCTTACTGTACCAAGGAGGGGCCCCTACTCTGTCCTGGGAAGGCCTTCGCCTTATGAGGCTTGGGGGAAGGGATCCCTGCCTCATTCCCCCCTTTGATGCTTGAATCTCTTTCTAGGGTTATAAGAGCATCACTCTGGTTTAAGGGTTTGTACTTCCATAATAGCATTACATGTGTTGCTGTTTTATTTCAGCCATGGCCTCAATGAGGCTGGAGACAGACCTTATAACTAAGGGAACTAGACAGGGAAGGATTAGATAAATTTCCAACATCATGAGTACAATGCCTGTGAGGGTTTTAAATCCTCCAAAAGTCGAGAACCAACCTCCAGTTTTTTGGGGTCCCAATCTTTCCAGGTTTGGACTGGGACATGAGCAAACTTTTTCATTCAGTCAGTGATTTCTTCTATATCTATTGTAAGCAGTAGTTACTTAAGCAAAACTTTCCACAAACCCCTCCTTCAGAAGCAAGCAAGTTATCTAAAGCTAAGCGGTTTTGATAAATGGCATTGCGCATCTTAATTATTTTGCCCTCCTTGGGGCGTGTATCATGGGCCACTTGGAGAGGCTGAGGTAAAGTTACGCTCCTTCAAAAGGGTATTGCCACCTCTAATTGTAAATCAGGAGCCTGCAATCTCATTAATTTTACCATCTTTAACCTAGAAAACCCGGGATGGAAAACAGCATGTCAGACTTCCAACAGGAGTGTTGGAAGGAAATTTTTTTCCCTATAATTGAGGTGTTAAGTAGCCAAATTCCATTGGCAGGGCTAGAATATCCTGTTTCATTGTGGAGTTCATGGGGTTCCAGTTCTCTAGCTTCCCATGGCCATTGATCTCCCATATTTGTTCCCTCATATACATAACAAGAGGAGGTCTTTAGAGAACGAGTGATAGTTTCTGCCAAAGTCAGGAACAGATTTCTAGTCATAACGGAGAGGGGAGGGGGACTACTTTTTATTTTTTCATAAAAGGAGTAAAAGACCACATGGGAGGAGGCTTGGAGTGGGATTGTGACTCTTTTGACATATAGTAGGGTTCCAGGGTCAAGACCTCACCCATGGATACATATGCCAAGCCGATGGCCTGTTTTCCATCCCAGGTTTTCTAGGTTAAAGATGGCAAAATTAATGGGATTGCAGGCTCTTGGTTTACAATTAGAGATGGCAACACCCTTTTGAAGGAATGTAACTTTACCTCAGCCTCTCCAAGTGGCCCATGATACACAGCTCCAAGGAGGACAAAATAATTAAGATAAACTATAACATGGGGACCACATTCCATTTGCAGGCTGTTCACATATATACTTATCATTGAACCTATACTCCCTCTCCCAGGCTAGGCTTCCACATGATTTAGTACCAGTACTGTGGGTTATAGCACACCACCGGGTTTCATTCATGGCTGAGCAGGCATCAAAGAAGACAGACACCAGTTGGCAGGGATCAGTGATTAGGGTTTGGTGAATTAAATACCCTTTCTCCTTGGTATGACAGACCTCTAGCCATTCTTCACTCAGGGGGTATTGTGGGTTGAAGCAGGTATACTGATTTTCTTATTGACAAATAGAATAGATAGTCTTATTATGCCTGCAGGTCCCTGAAATCATCCCCCAGCAAGAGAAATGGGTCTGGTAAAGGAGGGTCCGGGTAACTCCTTGACCTGACCTGGTTGTGCGAATACATGGGTCACATGAACCAGAGGGCTTTGAAATTATAAAGGGGAGCCAGACTAGTAACAATAGACAATGGTTATACAACCTGTCCAAAACAGATTAAAGAGTGCTAACAGTAACCTCTCACCGTGGGTCCAGCTGTCTGGAGCAACTGATGCCAAACCTGCAGCAAAACCCAAGGCAAGAATTATAGCAACAGACAATAGCAAGGGATGACACTGCATTACACTAAAAACACAGTCCGTTTGCTTGTTTGACGGTTGATTCCTCAAGCTTCTTCCGTGCGTAGATTAGTCGGCTTCTGGAGTGACTAAAGCAGGGCTGCAGTCCTCTAAGGTCCTGGGATTGTGACCTGTTTTCTTCAGAGAGCTGGCTTCCCAGGGGTTGATGGATTAGCAGTACACTCCCAGTCTGAAGGCCAGTTTCACTCTGCTGTGATGAATCCAGGGGCCCACCTCAGCTACCTTTATTGCAGTGGGGGTGGAAAAATAACAGTAAATGGACCTCTCCAAAGGGGCTTTAGGGGCTGGATGTTCCATTCCTTTAACCATACATCATTCCCTGGTCTAAAGGGGTGAGGGTCTGGTTAAGCTCACAGGTAGCCACTCTCTAACCCAATGATGTATAGTGATAAGGGCTGAGCCTAGAGCATCTGCTGTCTTAGAGAAAGATTACCCACCTCTTTTAAATCTCCTTCTATACCTTTAACAATGGGGGGAGGGAGCCTGTAAAGAATTTCAAAAGAGGAAAATCCTGTCTGCTTAGTGGGGCTAGACCTGATTCTTGGCAACAGCTGGTCCCATCGCAAGTGGGTTTCCTGACACAGTTTGCACAGTTGTAGTTTTAGAGTCTGGTTCTTCCATTCCACTTTTCCAGAGCTCTGGGGGCGATAGGTAGTAATTTCCATTTGATTCCTAAGCCCCTTGCCATTGATTGTATTACCTCAGCCACAAATGCTGGACCATTGTCTGATCCTACAGTGATTGGGATTCCAAATCGGGGAATGATTTTTTTTTAAAGTAGCCATGCCACTTCATGTGCCTTTTCGGTGCAGGTAGGAAAGGCTTCTACCCAACCTGAGAAAGTACACACAAAAACGAACAGATATTTACAACCTCGGACCCAGGGAAGCTCAGTGAAGTCCACAACTATGTTTTCAAACAGGGTCCCTCCAACACAGCACTCCCAGAGAGATCTTAGGTCCCTCCTGTGGTTATTTTGGGCACATTCTTCACACTGTTCACTGTTCACGGGCTATACTAGATAGTCAGGGGACATAGAAGTGCTGGCTTAATATAGTCTCGAGAGCTGTCCAGCCCGTATAAGTTTCTTGATGAAAATGCTTGATAAAGGTTGAGGCCACAGCTTCAGGGACAGCAACTAGCCTGTTTCTAAATATCCACCATTCACCTGGAAGATAATTCTCATCTTCAGTTTTTGAACCAAGTTTTCTCACGCTGTGAATAATTTCCGATGGACTTGGAAACAATGCAGCAGCTAAAGTGGTTGGCTCTGTTGTTCCTTGGGAGGCCAGTGCCTTAGAGTTACGGTTTCGTCCCTCTGTGGGACTACTCGGGCAACTCTGGGACACAATCAGGCTCCCCTTCTGCCTCTTAGGGGCAGGTCTACCAAATTGAACCCGGGTTCTTGCAAATCTCGGGCGTGGCTCCCTTGACTGGTTCCTGCGCCTCATCTGGTTCCATTGTGCTCTCAAGGTCCTCACCCCAGCACGCCAGGAGACCTAGTCCCCTATAGTTCAAACAATCTACTAGCGCCAGGTGAGGTCACCTCTCCTGGCATCCTGGAGGTCATACCCCAGTGACAAGGGAGGTGGAAACACCGTCTCCACCTCTCATTTCCTAGCCAATGCACCAGAACTGTAGTGGGAATCTTTACAGAGAGAGATGGGACACCAAGGCCACTTTGCCAGGAAATAGCATTTATTTGTGCCAGCACCGACTCAGTGAATTCACATCCAAAGGCTGAGCCCCAAGCACAGGGGGGCATTGCCTTTTACACAACTTTAGCTTCCTTGTCCCCCGATAAGGCTTACGTATTAGTAACATACTGGCTAATTGGGTATTTCATAGCTCAAGTTTATGGCAGAGTTACACTTGCGTACTACAGACTGGGGCAACATTCCTTTCTAATATGTATCATCCAAGAAAGTTCTTATCTTATGGTGCTAGAAGAACTCTTTCATTATTGATGAAGCCCACCCATGTTATGGAGAATATCCGCTTTACTCAAAGTCTACCCAGGCCCCTACTCTGTCCTAGGAAGGTCTTCACCTTATGAGGCTTGGGGGGAAGGGCTCCCTGCCTCAGATGCAGAAAGGGTAATTGACAAATCCAGCATCCACTTATGATCAAAAACTCCCAGCAAACTAGGAACAAAGGGCACTTTTGTCGATTAGATAAACTTGATAACACACATCTAAAAAATCCTACAACTAGCATCATACTTAATGGTGAGAAACAAGATGCTTTTTCTCTAAGATCAGAAACAAGGCAAGGATGTCCTTGACTATTTCTATTCTATATTGTTCTGGAAGTATTCATTAATGCAATAAGATAAGATAATGAAATAAAAGTATACAGATTGGAAAGGAAGAAATAGACTGTCTTTGTTCACAGAGTAAATGAGTATTTATTTAGAAAATCCCAAAGAATCAATAAACAAAACCCTGCTGTAACTAATATAGCAAGGTTGCATGATACATGGTTAATATACAAAAGCCAATTATTTTCTTATATAGCAGCAAAAGCAATTGGAATGAATTTGACATCAAAAACATATTACCATTTACATTATTAGCACTCCCCTCCAAAAATACTCTATTAGGGTCTTTCAGAGAAACAAAACTGAAAGTATATTTAAGTGTGTATATATGTATATACACATATACACACATATATGTGCATGCATACATGCATACATCATATACACACATATCATATATATACATACATCACTCACACACACATGTGTACACACACACACACATATATGAGAGAGAGAGACAGAGAGAGATTTATTTTAAGGAATTATCTCATGCAGTTGTGGATGCCAGTAAGTCCAAAATCTGCAGGGTAGGCCAAGGCAACAGTTATTGAAGGCAGCTTACTTCTCAAGGCAGTCAGTCAGCTTTGTAGAATTCCTTCTTCATTGGGAGAGACTTTTTTTTCCTCTTAAGGCTTTGAACTGATTGGATGAAGCCCACCCATGTTATGGAGAATATCCACTTTACTCAAAGTCTACTGATTTAAATGTTAATCTCATCTGAAAAATACCTTCAAAGAAATATCTAGAAGAGTGTTTGACCAAATGTCTGAGTACTATGGCCTAGCCAAATTGACACATAAAATCAACCAGGTTTACCCCTTGTCAACTTGGCATGCATACACAGCTCTTTAAACCATGCTTAATCTCAAAATAAAGACAATAACAAGGTCATACTTCTGCTTAACATGACAGAATTATCCTCATACAACCAAAATGCATTAATCCTTTCTTCAAAAAGGATGCAAAGTTCTCGGGTAATGTTTACTCTTTTCCTTGATATTCTGTAACTTAAATCCTATGATGTAAAATTAACAATACTTAAGTGCTAGGTTATCAAGTCAACATCTCATATGTTATGTGATAACGGGAAAAAAGAAAGAGAAAACAAAGAGATTATACAAACACACACATTCATAACAAAATAAGGAAAACACTCATGTTCATAACAATTGTAATCCTATTTTCTCTAACTGGTCCCATGGTTATAATGGGTAATTTATAACAACTTTCTTCCACTACCATTCTGTATATCCTGAGTTCTCAGGAAGTCACAGCTGGCCACTGGTTTTTATCTGATGGGGTAACCCAAACCTCATTTGGAAGGGTCTGTGTTCAGTCTTGTCTGAATCGGGCCATTGTGGTTTCCTATGGCTTTAATCGCAGAACATAGTCATAGTAAGAGCCATCCTAAGGGATTCCCTGTATTCAAACACACTCTTTCTTACCTTCACTGTGGAGCAACATCACAATTTCCCTTTGATAATCAGGGTCAGTTGTCCTAGCCAGCACTGAGACACAGGCCAACTTTCCAAAAATAATGACAGATACCAAACTACAGAGTAAAAAATCTCAGAGAACACCCAGCAAGATAACTTCCAACAAAATCACAACTAGGGATACTCTATTCCAACTTGGAACACCAAAAACAGCAAAACTGAGGTTTAAACATGTGATCTGAGAATGCTTACGTACATACACATACACACACACACACACACACACGCGCACCAGACATACATACCTATACCATACAGACATGCCATATGCACCCACATCACACACCATATACACACACATGCAACGCACTAAACATCACACGCGCATACACCCCATACACCAATACACATATCCCTTATCACCACGTGAACAAGGGTCTAGTAAACAACAGTGGGTTCTTGCTGAAAGAACTGCAAGACACAGACTCTCTCTGAAAGGAGTACTTAGGAGAGTTCAAAGTAAAGAAGAAAGATTTAAAAAATGAAAACATTAGAAGAATTTTAAGCCTCTGGCACCTACAGCCACAGTGAACATTAAACACAGCCCAACTTCTGGCCAGCTTATCATAAATCCTCCCATGAAAGACCTATTTACCTCGGTTCCTATTACCCAATTTAGCATGTCAAGCATTCCACAAAAAATTTAAAGGCATGCTGAAAGGAAACAACTCGTGCACTATGAGGAGACAAAGCAAACATTAGAGCCTGCCTCAGAAGGACATAAATGTTGAAATTGTCAGATGAAGAATTTAAAAGACTGTGACTAGTAAGTTAAGATCTCTAATGGAACAGTACACAGCATGGAAGAACAGATGGATAATGTAAGCAGAGAGATAGAACTGTAGGAGAGAACCTAAATAAATTGCTAGAAATAAAAAAGTTTTGTAGCAGAAATGAAGAAGCCTTTGAAGGGCTCATCAGTAGATAAAATACAGCGAGAATAGAATCATTGAGGCTAAACACAGGTCAATTAAAACTTCACAAACTGAAATGCAAAGATAAGAAAGAAGTTTTTTTTGTTTTTTTTTTTTTAAAGAACAGAGTCTCCCAGTTTGGGACAAGATGTGCCATGAATACTATTTGGGATATCAAAAGAAGAAAGAGTATAGAACGGCAGAAATATTTGAAATAATAATGGTCAAGAACTTTCCAAAAATAATGACAGACACCAAACTACAGAGCAAAAAATCTCAGAGAACACCAAGCAGGATAAATTCCAACAGAATCACACCTAGGGATACTCTATTGCAACTTGGAACACCAAAAACAGCAAGAAAATTATAAAAGAAGCAAGAAAGAAAATATAGTTTACAAGCAGAGAGCAAGGATAAGACATCTTATGGAAGATATGAATCTTCCCATCAGAGTCCATGCAAGTCAGAATTGAAGTTGTGAATTGTTTTAAATGTTGTTGGTGGGGCAGGGCGGGGGGACTCAACAATCTAGAATTTTATATCCAGAGAAATTTTCCTTCAAAGTTGAAGCAGAAATAAATATTTCTTTGGACAAAACATAAAACTCATCAGTAGCAAATTGGCCCTGGAAGATCTTTTATAATAAGTTTTTCAGGCAGAAGGAAATGATATTTGATCAGAATCTTGGGTCTACATAAAGAATGGAACCACATCAGTGAAGGAATGTATGAAAGTAAAATAAAATATTTTATATTCATTATTCCTAATCAAGCTAGAAGATAACCATTTCAAGCAATAATAGTATTAGTGTATTGGGTTATCATAGTAGCATATAAATAAATGAAATGAGTGACAACAATGTCTCAAGGGGAAAGAGGACGCGGCTGTAAATACTCTGCTATGAGATAGCGCACAATCCATGGAGTGGTATAGTGCTATTTGAAGGTAGACTTAGATTCGTTTAAAATGCATATTGTTAACTCTAGAACAAATACTAAAAAAAATTGAGAGTATAATTAATATGCTAAGAGAAGGAAAAAATAATATAAAATGCTCAACTAAACCCTAAGACAGCAGAAAAATCTGAGAAAGGTAAGAAGCAAAGAAAATTGCAACAAATATAAAACAGACATAGTAGATATCAACCAACTATTCCAATAGTGATGTTAAATATGAATGGTATAAATACACCAATAAAAAGACAGAAATTTTCAGAGAGAATTAAGGGAAAAAAAACTATATGCTGCTTATAAGAAACTCATTTTAAATATAAAGATGCAGATAGATTAACAATAAGGGATTGAAAAAGATATACCATGCTAACATCAATCAAAAGAAAGCTGGAGCAGTTAGATTTTCAGACAAAGCAGACAGGATTATCAGGGGTAAGAGGGATAAAAATATGTAATTATAAAGGAGTCAATCCTCTGAAACAACATAACAATCTTCAATGTGAATGCATCAAACAACAGAGCATCAAATGGTGTGAGGCAATACTTGAATGAGCTGAAAGAAGAAATGAACAGATCTGCTATTATGGTTGGATACTGACATTCTGTCAGTAGCTGATAGCTGGAGCTGGAAGGAAATCAGCGAGGATATAGACAACTAGGGCAGCACTGGCAATCAACAAGCTCTCATTTACCTTTATAATCACAACAGCAGAATGCAAGTTCTGCTCAAGTTCACGTGGCACATTCACGAAGGCAGGTCACATGCTGGGCCATTCTCAGATCACAATGAAATTAGACTAGTAAACAATAACAGGAAAATAGCTGGACAATCCCTGGATTTTTGGAAATCAAACAACACACTTCTAAATAACATATTTGTCAAAAAGAAATATCAAGATAACTTTAAAAAATATTTAATAAAATAATTGATGAGTATTTAAGAAATCATAACATCAAAATTTTGGATGCAGTAAAAGCAGAACTTAGAAGAAAGTGTATAGCATTAAATGTACAGGTATTGGAAAAGAAGAAAGATTCAAAATCAATAACCTAAGCTTCCACCTTAGGAAACTAGGGAAAGAAGAGCAATTTAAGCCTAAACAAGCTGAATAAAAGAAATAACAAGAGTTAGAAAAAAATTTAATGAGATTGAAAACAGAAAAACGACATAGAAAATGAACAAAACCAAAAACTGATTCTTTGAAAATATCAAGAAAATTGATAAATCATTATGCAGGTTAACCTAGATGTAAAGATAAAAGACATAAATTTCCAATATTATAAGTAAAAGAAGGGTCATCACTACTAATTACACAAATGTTAAAAGGATAATAAAGGAATACTACCAACTACTTTGTGGCCACAAATTATACAACTGAGATAAAATGGATCAATTCCTTGAAAGATGTAAACTGCCAAAACTCACATAAGAAAAATAGATAAACTGAATATCCCCATGTCTATTAAAGAAACTGAAAAAGGGTACCTGCTTAATGAATATTTGTATACCTAACCCTGAATTTTACCCCACATATTTAAAATAGAAAATTCTTTAGAAAAGAAAGTGAATAATAATTAATAACTTTCAAAAAAAAAAAGAAAGAAAGAAAGAATAGGGTCTAGATAGTCTCACTGGTAAATTCCATCAAATTTTAAGGAAAAAACAGTATAGTCTCCTCCAGAAAAAAAGAAGCACTTCCTAACTTATTCTATGAAACCATCATTGTCCTAATACCTAGACCAGAGATGATATTACAAGAAAGAAAAACTACAGACCAATACCTCTCATGAACACAGACATAAGGATTCTCAGTAAAATACTAGCAAATTGAATCCAATAAAGCATAAAAAGAATTATACACCACAATCAAGTGGAATTTATTCCAGGTATGCAAAACTGATTCAATATTTGAATATCAATTAATGTAATCTATCACATCAATAGCCTCAACAAGAATAGCCACATGATCATATTAATAGCTGCAGAGAAAGCATTTGACAAAATCGAATACCGATTTATGATATTTAAAAAACCTCACAGCAAACTAGAAATACAGGAAACTTTCTCAACTTGGTGAAGGACATACAAAAAACCTACAGCAAACATCATACTTAATAGGAGAAACCAGATACTTTTCTCCTAAGGCAAGGATGTCCACTCTCACCACTTCTATTTTATATCATGTTGAAAGTTCTAGCAAGGGCATTAAGACCAGAAAAACAAACAAAAGGAATATAGACTGGAAATGAATAAAAACATTTATTGATTATTAGTATATTTGGACTTATCTCTTACTTGTAGTGTATAAGCTTGAGTACGAACTTGTCTAACAAAGTCTAAAGTTATATTACATCCCGTTCTTCTCAACAAGAAAAGCACCTTGGTAGGCTTTAAGTACCACTGAATACGCCCCATTTTGTTAATGTTGCCTAGGATTCCAAGCCCACGTTAAGCATACAAAACAGTGGCCATTATTACCTATCTATAGTCTAGCCAATATGTTTTATCGATGTGTGTCATTTGTTGTTTTCTAAGTTCCATGCCTTTTCTCTAAGCAATCGCCCCACTTGAGGTTTAACCTCACGACTTATTTCCCTGACAGAGGTCTGCACATTCATGATCACTTAAGGAGAAATCTCAGATATGGGGAGGAGAAAGCTAGAGAAAGGCATCATATTTCTTATGTGAGTTTTTAAAAAGTAAAATATAGTGATCATTTGGGGTAACTGAATTATGGCCCAATATCTAAGGAAATGTATGGATCTTATATACAATCAAGACTTTGTGGTTTTACTGTAGTATTTTTTTCAGAGACAAAAATCTTGGTTTTTGTAAACATTAAAAAAAAAAAAAAGCAAATGCTGTGGGTATAAAAAGTCTTCCTGAAACTTTATTTTCATGGAATAGAGATAATTTTTTGCTATTCTGATTTCCTTGTTTGTAAATCATGAGTAGTTTTAGTTGTGATGATTTCTAGTTGTATTTATCAAGGCTTATTCACTTGAACTCTCTTTTCTACATCAAGAACTAATGTTTAATTCCACATGACACACAAATCAAGAAATGAGATACTATAAGCTAAAAAGATAAATCCCAAGTCACTGACTGCCCTCATTTTGTAGCTATTTTTAATATTTTAATTCTACCAATTTTCTTAATTAGATCATATCTACCAATACAAATGCTCTCTGTTCCCATGTTTTAATTTCAGAGAACTTCTGGAGTAATCTGTATCATAAATGATTGCCTTAGTGTAATGTCAGAAATGTCTCTGCTTTAAAAGACAGTCTCAAATGGTCAAAAAGTTTTATGACTACAACTGCAAGAGGAAAATGCCAAATTGAAAAGATTTAAGAACTTTTGAAATATGTTAGAAATAAGTTTTTATCTCTTTCCAAAATAACCTTGAAATCTTCAAGGTTACCTTTTTATTATTTTTGTTGAAAATTTAGTTGTTACATTTAGCAAGAAAAAGGGTTATGGTATAATATCTACTGAATATTTGTATTCTGCTTTTGTTTATAATGCTGTTATGGGCTGAACTTTGTTTCCCCCCAAATTCATATGTTGAAATCCTAAACTCTAGTACCTCCGAATGTGACCAGACTTGGAGACAGGGTCATTATAGAGGTAATTAAGTGGTAATGAAGTCATTTGGGTGGGCCCTAATCTAATATGACTAGTGTCCCATAGGAAGAGAAAATTTAGACACAGACATGTGCAGAGGGATAACCATGTGAAGACATAGAGAGAAAACGACTACAAGCCAAGGAAAGAGAACTGAAACAGTGTATCTTCCTTACAGCCCTCAGAAAGAACCAACCTGGCCAAAAAAATTAATCTCAGTTGCGTAGCCTTCAGAACTGTGAAAAAAAGTCTCTTTTTTCTTGTATGAGCCACTCAGTCGATGGTACTTCGTAATCACAGGCCTAGCAAACTCCTGTAGGTGACAGGTTCAGCTTTTGTTCTTAGAGCCAAAAAATATTTCAAGAACTGTGGAGGGTCTAGGATTTTACTCAGCTTGCAAGCTCACAAGTTAGCCTGTAACTGTTTCTCAGATGCTGGCAGAAGACATGAGAATCCCAGTTCAGAAACAAAGGACTTCATTATTCATGCCAAAGCACCTGTGTGCATGAGCCTCCTATTTTCTCTGAATCCCAAGGGCCAATGCAGAGTCCATGATGAATGCCTGTGTGTACAGTGGGTCATGGTAAATGCCTGTGTGTACAATGGGTCATGATAAATGCCTGTGTGTACAGTGGGTCATGATAAATGCCTGCGTGTGCAGTGTGAGTCATGGTGAATGCCTATGTGTACAGTAGGTTATAATGAATGTTTGTGCATAGAGTGGCCTATGATGAATACCTGTGTATACAGTGGGTCATAATGAATGCCTTTGTGTACACTGGGATGAAGATCTGTGCACAGAGTGGCTTATGATGAATGTCTGTGCACACAGTGAGCCATGGTAAACACCTGTGTGTAAAGTGGGTCATGGTGAGTGCCTGTGTGTACAGTAGATTATAATGAATGTTTGTGTATAGAGTGGCTTATGATGAATGCCTGTGTGTACAGTGAGTCATCCTTTATATCTGTGTGCAGGATACAGTGGGTCATGGTGTATATCTGTGTGTATATTGAGTCATGATGTATAACCATGTGTATAGTAAGTCATGGTATATAGCTGTGTGTAGAGTGGGTCATGGTGACTGCCTGTGTATACAGTGGGATATGATGAATGCTTTGTGTGTATAATGGGTTAAGATGAATGTTTGGGCATACAGTGGGTCATGGTGCATATTTGTGTGTACAATGTGTCGTGGTGTATATCTGTGAGTAGAGTGGGTCATGGTATATATCTGTGCATACAGTGGGTCACAGTGAGTGCCTGTGTGTACAATGGGTTATGTTACAGGACAGAAACCCATAGAACTTAGAAGAGTTATCACTATTATGAAAAGGTGAGAAAGACCCATTCTTTGTCTGAGGGCGATGTTGCTTTGTTATGTCTCAGGATTGCTCTCTGCAAATACGACTGAGGAGTGGGCCCAGATGAAGAGTAGCCAAGACCATATACTTTTGGCATACACAGCAAGAGCATGAAAAGATGCTCAGGCCCAGCTGTGTCTTGCCTTTCCAGTGGAGCTATTAAGTGCCAAACACAATGCTATAGTCCAGGGGTCCCCAAACCCTCGGTCATGGACCCATGTAGCCATAATTTCTGGAGCCAAGCTGACATGGCACCTATTATCCCAGGGACCCAGAGCCTTGGCTGAGCTGTTCCACCTCACCCTCCAGACTGAACAGCCACAGTGCCCTGCCTCCCTGGAACTGGGCCAGCCCCTGCAGAGTCCAAGCTGCTGAAACATCCCCACTTCCTTGGGAGTGGGGTCATCACTACTCTGCTCTGTGCCCCACAGGGCTCAAGTCACAGCTGTGCTTTGCCATTCTTGGGTCCTTGCTGCTACTAAAACTGACCTCACAAACTGGGGTTGTTGCTCTGCTCACCACCCCAGGGTCCAGAGGTGACCACTGCCTGGTATCTTGTCCCCTGGAGCCTGAGCTGCTGCTGTCTCCTGCTGGTTCCAGACCAACCAAATTGCAACTGTGCCTGGCTCCCTGGAGCCAGACCTCAAGAGGACACCTTCTTCCCCAAAGCCGTGTTAGTGCTGTGTGCTGATGTCCAGGATCCGAGGTGTGCCTCAGAGCACAGGGCTCAGCTTTGTGAGAGAACTAAACCCACTTGTGCCTCAGAGAGTGAAACTGAACCTCAATTCCCAGATCTTACATTTTATAAGACCCTAATCCCAGGACTCTGGCTCCACAGACAACCAAACACCTGTGCTCTGGATCCCAGCACCATTACAGGTGCCTGTGGGTCATGTCAGATTCGAAACCAAGAGATATTCCCTAAGCTAAGACCCTCCACTGTGAAGAAGACAAAAACAGGTGGACCCCTAAAACCCTTGCCATCAAAGACCCTAATAACTTATGCTGCCATCACCACTACCACAAAATCTTGAAGATTAGACTACTAAGCCACCTGCCATCATTGTTGATGTAGATCACAGCTAAAGAAACTGCATGAAGACTTACACCACTGCACCTACCTGGAACCAGATACACTGCACCCTGCCCAACTGGTTCCCTCAGGCTCATCGGCAGGTGAAAGCTTTCTCCTACAAAAGCTACTCTGGGATGGGGAGACACCTCTTATCAACAAGGGTGCCTGAACGAAGCATATTTGTATACCTAACCCTTAACTGTACCCCACAATATCATAATAAAAAATATTGAATAAAAAAAAAGCAAAAAAAAAAAAAGCTACTCTGTAAAGTTTAGGAGATATGACAGCTCTACCAGATGGGAACACATCAATACAAGGACACAAGAAACAGGAAAAAGTAAGAAAACATTACACCACTAAAAGATCACAATAACTCTTCAGTAACTGCCCCCAAAGAAATGAAAATTTATAAATTGCCCGAAAAGGAACGCAAAATAACAATCTTAAAGAAACCCAAGAAGATACAAGAGAATATATATAGACAATTTGATGAAATCAGAAAAAAAATTCATGGTCTCAATGAGAAATTCAACAAAGAGATAGATATAAAAAAAGAACCAAACAGAAATCTCAGTGCTAAAGAACTAAATCAATGAAATTAAAAATATAATTAAGAGCTTCAACAGTAGTCTAGAAGAGTCTGTGAACTTGAAGCCTTTTGAAATGAATCAGTCAAAAAAAGAAAAAAAGAAAGAAATGAATCAGTCAGTGGGAAAACAGGAAGAATGAAAAAGAGTGAAGAAAGTCTATGGGATATGAAGGACACCATTAAGAAAATATATGTTTACATTATGGAATTGTCAGGAGAAGAGACAAAGGGAGAAATAGAAAGCTTATTTAATAAAATAATTGCTGAAAACTCCTCAAGTCTTGGAGAAGATATACATATCCAAATCTATACCTCTTCTCCAAATGGATACTACCCAATGAGGTCCTCTCTGAGGCACATTATAATCAAACTGTCAAAGTCAAGGACAAACAGAGAATTTTAAATGCAGCAAGATAAAAGCATCATGCCGCATATAAGGGAATTTTCATTAGACCAACAGCAGATTTTTTTTTAGTAGAAAACTTGCAAGCCAGGAGAGAACGGATGATGTATTCAAAGTGCTGGGGAAAAAAAAATCCAGCTATGAATATCAAATCCAGCAAAGATGTCCTAAAGAAATGAAGTAGAAATCAAGTCTTTCACATACAATCAAAAGCTGAGGAAATTTGTCACCACTAGTCCTGCCTGACAAGAAATGCTTCCAGAAGTTCTTCAAGTGAAACAAAAGGATGATAACCACTATCATGAACACGTATGAAAGGATAAAACACTATTAACGGTAAATACATAGTCAAAATCAGAATACTCCAGTACTATAATGGTGGTGTGTGGATCATTCATATCTCTAGTATGAAGGTTAAAAGTCAAATGGCCAAAAATGACTAAAACTACAAAGTAGTTAAGAAATACACAATATAAAATATATAAATTGTGAAATAAAAGACATAAATTGTGCAGGGAAGGGTAAAAGTCTAGAGTTTTATATGGGACAGAAGTTATTAGCTTAAAAATTGTCAGTTTTAACTATAAGATGTTCTATGTAAGTCTCAAACTAACCATAAAACCAAAAACTACAACAGATATACAAATGAGAGAAAAAAAAACAACCCCAAAGCTTAGCAGTAAAGTATCCAATCACAAATATGGACAAGAGAGAAAGAAAATAACAAGGGATTGCCAAAACAATCAGAAAACAAAAAACAAAATGATAGCAGTAAGTCCTTACCTACAAATAATAACCTTAAATGTAAATGGATTAAATTCTCCAATCAAAAGACATAGAGTGTCTTAATGAATTCAAAAATAAAATCTAACTATATATATAACAGACCCACTTTAGCTTTAAGGACAAACATAGGCTGAACATGAAAGGACAAGATATTCCACACTAATGGCAATCAAAAGAAAGCAGGGGTGACTACAACTTATATCTGATCAAATAGACTTCAAGTCAAAAACTGTCATAAGAGAAAGAAAGGTTATTATTTAATGATAAAAGGGCCAATTCATCAAGAGAATATAACACTTGTAAATATATATGCACCCAACATTGAAACATCTAAATATATAAAGCAAACATTAATAGACAGGAAGAAAGACTTACATAGCAATACAATAATAATAGGGTACTTGAGTATCCCATTTTCAACCATGGAAGGATCAACCACACAGAAGATTAATAAGGAAATACTAGATTTGAATTATACTTTAGACCAAATGACCCTAAAAGACATATACAGAGCATTCCATCTAACAGGGCAGAATCCACATTCTTCTCAAGAACACACAGAACATTGTCCAGAATAAACCATATATCAGGCCACAAAACAAATCTTAACAAGTTTTAGAAGACTGAAATAATAAATACGATTGTTTTCAAACCACAATGGCATGAAATTAAAAGTCAATAACAGAAGGAATATTGTAAAATTCACAAATAGGTGGAAATTAAGCAACATACTCCTAAACAACCACTGGGTCAAGTAAGAAACACTAAGAGTAATTTTAAAACATCTTGAGACAAGCGACAATGGAAATACAACATAGCAAAACCTATGGGATGCACCAAAAATGGTTCAGAGAGGGAAGTTCCCAGTAATAAATGCCTACATTTAAAAAGAAGGAAGATCCCAAATAAATATCCTAACACTACACTTCAAGGAACTAGAAAAATAAGAACAAAAGAAGCCCAAAGTTAGCAGAAAAAACATTAAACATCAGAACAGAAATAAATCAAATAGAGAATAGAAAAACCATACAAAAAATTAATAAAACTGAGAGTTGGTTTCTTGAAAAAAATAAAACCAACCGACCCTTAGCTAATACGCCTAAGTAAAAAAAGAGAGAAGACAAAAAAAATTTTTTAATAGTAAAGATATGACACAGATGCCTCAGAAATTAAAATAATCATAAGAGACTATTATGAACAAAATTGTATGCTGACAAATTGGATAAACTAGAAGAAATGGATTAATTCCTAGAAAAATAAAACCTACCAGGATTAAATCAGAAAAAAAGAGCAAACAGACTAATAATAAATAAAGTGACTGAAGAAGTAATCAAAACCCTTCCAACAAATAAAACTCCAGGACCAGATGGCTTCATTGCTGAATTCTACCAAACATTCAAAGAATTAATACCAATAGTTCTTAAACTCTTCCAAAAAATAAACCTAGCAGAAACACTTCCAAACATATTTTATGAGGTCAACATCATCTTGATGCCTCTGCCAGACAAAGACATCACAAGAAAAGAAAATTACAGTACAATTTCTCTGATGAACATGGATGCAAAAATTTTTAATAAGATGTTATCACACCAAATTCAACAATGCATCAAAAAGGCTATACACCATGGCCAAATAGGGTTGATCTCTGGCACGCAAGACTGGTTTAACATACACAAATCAATCAATGTGATGTTTACATTAATAAAATGAAAGATTAAAAACCACATGCTCATCTCAATTGATGGGGAAAAAGCATTCCATAAAGTCCAACATCCTTTCTTGACTAAAGACTATCAACAGTTTAGGTAAAGAAGGAAAGTTTCTCAAACATAATCAGGGTCATTTATAAAAAATCTATAGCTAACATTATAATCAATAGAGAAAAACTGAAAGCTTTTCCACCAAGATTCAGTACAAGGCAAGGATGCCATCTCTCTCTCTGCTTCTGATCAACATAGTACTAAAAGTCCCAGCAAGAGCAATTGAAAGAAAAAAAGAAAGAAGGAGGGAGGGAGAGAAAGAAAGAGGGAGGGAGGGAGGGAAGGAAGGAAAATCAGAAAAGAAGGAAGAATATCTCTATTTGCAAATGACATTATTTTACCTGTGGAAAACCCCAAGTGAATTCAGTAAATAAATGAATTCAGGATACAAAATCAACACAAAAAATAAGCAGCATTTTTATACACGAATAATGACCGAACTGAAATAGAAACCAAGAAGACAATTTCATTTACAATAGCATTAAAAAAAAAATACTTAGGAATTTAACCAGGTAGGTAAAAGATTTTTACACTGAAAACTATAAAACATTGATGGAAAAAATTGAAGAAGAATAAATAGAAAGATATCCCAAGCCCATGGCTCAGAAAAATTTGTAGTTAGAATGTCCATACCCAAAGCAATATACAGATTTGGCACAATCCTACCAAAATCCTAGTAGCATTATTTACAAAAATAGAAAAAAATTCTAAAATCCATATGAAACCACAAAGAAACTTGAATAGTCAAAACAATTCTAAGAAAGAAAAAGTTGAAAGAAGCATCATACTTCCAGATTTAAAATTATATTACAAAGCTGTAATAATCAAACAAAATGGAACTGACATAAACACACACCCTAGACCAGTGAAACAGAATGCATAGCCCAGAAATCAATCCAAATGTACAGGGTCAATTAATTTTCGACAGGGGCACCATGAAGACACAATGGGGAAAGGACAGTCGACTCCATAAACGGTGCTGGGGAAACTGCATTTCCCCATACAAAATAACGACATCGGGCCCTTAACTCACACCACACACAAAAAACAATTCAAAATGGATAAAAGACCTAAATGTAAGCCCTGAAACTAAAAAACTCCTAGAAGACAGCATGGGGGGAGCTCCTGGATGTTGGCCTTGATAACTTTTTTTTCGATGATACTGAAAGCTCAGGTGACAAAAGTAGAAATAAATAAATGGGACTATGTCAAACTGAAAACTTCTGCCAAGGAAACAATCAACAAAATGAAACAGCAATCTGCGATGGGGAAAAAATATTTGCAAACCATGTATCCGATATGGGGTGAATATCCAAGATTCATAATAACTCACACTACTCAATGGTAGAAAAACAAATAACCCAATTTAAAAATGGGCAAAGGACCTATTTCTCCAAAGGAGATATAACAATGGCCAACATGCCTATGGAAAAGTGCTCAGCAACACTAATCACCGGAAAGTGCAAGTCATGATGAGATAACACCTCACTCTCGTTAGGATGGCTGCAATTAAAAAGTCAAAAGTAAAAAATGTTGACAAAGGTGCGGAGAAAAGGGAACCCTGGTACATTGCTGGTGGGAATGTAGATTGGTGCAGCCATTATGGAAAACAGTATGGAGGTTCCTAAAGTAATTAAAAATAGAGCTTCTTTTTGACCCAGTTATCCTTCTTCTGGGCATATACCCAAGGAAAATTAACTCACCACCTCATAGAGATGTCTGCATGCCCATGTTTATTGCAGCATTGTCCATAATAGTTAAGGTATGGAAACATCCAAAGTGTTGATGGACAAATAAAGAAACTGTGTGTGTGTGTGTGTGTGTGTGTGTGTGTGAGAGAGAGAGAGAGAGAGAGAGAGAGGCTGGGTGC